>VMDO01007565.1:0-90327 GCA_007922755.1 Pedetes capensis | reverse complement strand
GAGTTGCATACTGTATTTTGCACTTATTCTCTCCCTCTTTACCCCTTTATGTTGTTCCCCTGCCCCTCCCACCTTTCCCATCACCCTTCCTTTCCCACTTATCCACTCCTCCATCATGTTTGGTCCACTTGTATTTACCAATCCTGGATATGTACAATTATATATGTATATGTATGTATGTATGTGTGTATATGTGTGTGTATATATATATATGTATGTGTGTATATATGTATATATATGTATGTGTGTGTGTATATATATATATATATATATATATATATATATATATATATATATATATATGTTTTTTCTTTCTTTAAGGTACATCTAGTTCCCACATATTAGTGAGGATATGCAGTGTTTCTCTTTTTGAGTCTGGGTTACTTTGCTTAAAATGATAATCTCCACTTCTACCCATTTTGATGCTACTAATGTAATTTCATGCTTCTTTACTGCTGAATAATATTCGTGTGTGTGTGTGTGTGTGTGTGTGTGTGTGTGTGTGTGTGTATCTTACTTTTTAATCCAATCATCTATTGGGGACACCTGGGCCTGGGCTGATTCCATACTCTTGCAATTGTGAAGAGTGCTGCAGTAAACATGGCAGTGCAGCTGTCCCTATGACATGATGACTTATCTTCCTTTATGTGTAATTCTAGAAGTGGTATAACTGGATCATATGGTAGTTCTGTTTTTAGTTTTCTGAGGAACCTCCATACTGATTTCTGTAATGGCTGAACTAATTTATAGTTCCACCAGCAGTGTAAAAGTGTTCCTTTCCTTCCCCTAGAATCCTTACCAGCATTTTGTTGTTTATTGATATTAGCCATGCTGACTGGTGTGAAATGGAATCTCATTGTAGTTTTGATTTGCATTTCCCTGATGGCTAGAGATGTTGAACATTTTTCATATGTTTACTGGCCATTTGTATTTCTTCTTTTGAGAACTGTCTGTTCTGTTGCCCACTTATTTATTGGATTGTCACCTTGGTGTTTAATTTCTTGAGTTCTTTTTATATCCTAGATATTATTCCTTGCCACAGCCATTTCTAACCATATTGTCTGACAAGGTCTGGATATGGGGAAAAGGGGTTCAAGGAACTCATCTTCCAAGAAATGGATGGGGATGGAGAAAAGGAAAATGTGTTTTTTGCTTTCTAGGAATAGGATTACTGCTTCTAATTATTATGATTACTTTATGTGTAGGACTAATACTCATAACTAATATTGTATTAAACTCTAATGAAACAAATGCTAAAAGAATGACACAACTGAGGGAATTTGTAAATGAATTAAAAGTAATGACCTCCAATTGTAAAGGTTATGTGGACAATATTCTCGTTAGAGTTGATCAGCAACTTCCACCCTGGAACTCAAACATTAAGTGATTTATGCTTCAGATACAGTAGGCTGAGTTGTTAGCCCCTAATTGGATTGAAGTGGCCCAATTTATGATAACTAAGGTTTACAAAGAAAGTATAAAGCAATTAAAGAAGACACAGGCCTGTTCCCTCAGTACAAAAGTCTCCTTGACAATTTATGGCTCCCAGCTGGGGAAAAGAGTAAATACACAACATGGAGAGGTGCTTATCTATCTAAAGGCAAACCTTGGTTCCCAGCTATGGAAAAAAAGTAAAGGCTGTTTTGGTCTGCCTGACCCTCCACTGCCTTACATAGAAACATATAATGAGCAAGGGGCTAAAGTGATAAATAAGGATAGAGTTCAAACACCCTATTATAGCTTATCATTTATAAAAAGCCTGAGAAGAGATGGACCTTCCAGGTGTTTGTTATCTAACAATAATAAAGTTTATGCTTTGAACTATAGGTTGTTATGATTAACAAGTGCTTGTGAAACTTTTTTTATGAATAACTGCATGTGCTATTCTTACTGCTTGCATGACCTAAGCCTAAAAAGATTATATAAAATACTGAGCTGTTTGAAAAATAAATGGAACAGATTCACATAGTCTCCAAGCTACTGTGTCTGTTACCCAATCGCCAACTCCTCAACCCGTCTTCAGGAAACCCTGGATCCTAGGCTGCAGCTAGACTGCAGCAATTCCTCTGTCAGATGTATAGGATGCAAAGATTGTCTCCCATTCTGTAGGCTTTCCCTTTACTCTATTAATTATTCCTTTGGCTGTGAAAAAGCTTTTTAATTTTATGCAATCCAGTTTGTCATTCTTGGTGCAATCCCTTGGGGTGTTGGAGTCTTGTTAAGAAAGTACTTGCCTATGCCTATGTGTTGGAGTGTGTTCCCTACATTTGTTTCTAGTAGTTTCAAAGTTTCTGGATTTGTGTTGAGATATCTGATCCATTTTGAGTTGATTTTTGTACAGGTTAAGAGATACAGGTCTTTCATTCTTCTACATATGGATATACAGTTTTCCCAGCACCATTTGTTGAAAAATGGTATCTTTTCTCAAATATAAACTTTAGGTACCTTTGTTAAAGATCAGGTGGCTGTAGCTGGGTGGGTGTATATCTGGGTCTTCTATTCTGTTCCATTGATCTTCGTGCTGATACCAGGCTGGTTTTGCTACTGTGGCCCTGTTGTATAGTTTGAAGTCAGGTATTGTGATGATTCCTGCACTGCTTTTGCTGTTTAGGGTTGTTTAGGCTCTGTGGGGTCATTTGTGCTTTCATAGGAATTTTAGGATTGTTTTTCTATTTATTTGGAATTTTGATGGGGATTGTATTAAACCTGTAGATTACTTTTGGTAATATAACCATTTTCACAATATAAATTCTTCTGATCCATGAGCAAGAGAAGTCCTTCCATCTTCTCGCATCTCTTCAATTTTTTCAGTCTTTTTAAGTTTGCATTATAGAGGTCTTTTGATCTTTGGCTAGATTAATTCCCAAATATTTAATTTTTGATGGGCTATTATGAATTGATTGTTGTTTTGGTTTCTTTCTCTTCTTGTTCATTATTGGTTTATAGGAATGCTACTGACTTTGGATTGTTAACTTTGTACCCTGTTACTTTGCAGAAGGAGCTAACTAACTTTAAGGGTTTTTAGTGGAGTTTTTAGGATCTTTTAAGTATAGGATCATGTTACCTGAAAATAGGGATAATTTGACCTCTTTGTTTCCTATTTGTATCCCTTCTATTACTTTCTCTTGTCTTACTGCTCAGGCTAGGACTCTTGAATAAGAGTGGAGAGAGTGGACATCCTTATCTTATTCCCGGTTTTAGGGATAATGCTTTCAGTTTTTCCCCATTTAGTATATTGTTGGCTCTAGGTTTGTTGAGATAGCCTTTATGATGTTAAGGTATGTTCTTTCTATTCCCAGTTTCTTCAGGACTTTTATTATGATGTGATGTTGAACTTTGTCAAAGGCTTTTTCTGCATCTCTTGAGATGATGTATGTGATTTCAGTGAGTCTCTTGATGTGTTGTTTTACATTTATTGTTATGGGTATGTTGAACCAGGTTTGCATGTGGGAATAAAGCCCATTTGATCATGATGTATGATCCTTTGTATGTGGCACTGTATTTTCTTTGCAAGCATTGTATTGAAGATTTTTAAATCACTGTTCATCAGAGAAATTCATCTATAGTTTTCTTTTTTTGTTGTGTCCTTATCTAGTTTTGGTATCAGGATGATACTGGCTTCTTAGCATGAATTTGAGAGTATACCATCTCTTTCTGTTTTATGAAATAGTTTGAGGAGGATTGATATTCTTCTTTAAAGAGTTGATAGAATTCAGCTGTAAACCCATCAGGACCTGGACTTTTCTTTGATGGAAGGTTCTTTATTACTGTTTCAATTTCATTACTTACTATAGGATTGTTTAAATGATTTATATCCACTGGATTTAATTTTGATAAGTCATAAGTGTTATGGAATTTATTCATTTCTTCTGTATTTTTATTTTTATAGGAGTACAAGTTCTGAAAGTAGTCTCTGGTGATCTGTGTTTCATTACTCTCTGTTATGGGCAGAAACATGCCATGCTAGGCCATAATGTCCAAGGTGACTATATTCGCATACTTAATATTTCTCCTGGGCTAAAGAATTCTGGCCTCATTTTTATGACATTTTCAATCCTTTCTCAGTTGCCCCTATCAATCAAAATCTTACTCTGGAAAGTACTGATAATTGACTGATGGTTCTCAAGGGTTAAGAACTGAAGATCCCACATTGCTAGGAAGGCTCATTCCTAGGTAGTCAGGTCCCATGGATGTGGGAAAGAAAGCTATAGTTGAAGGCTTCAGACTGAATTTTAGATAGCAACTTGGGGTCTTTTGAATACATGAGACTTCAGTCATACAAGTGCAGTAAATTCCTGAATCACATCCAATTATTAACCATAATTTTAGGTTTTACTATGATTTGGACACATCAAGAGAGACAAAAATCAATTTTGTGTGTGTGTGTCTGGTGCTTGGGAGTTGGTCCTAGAGCCTTGCACATACTTTGCAAGTACTTACTGCTGGCTGTACCCCAAGCTCATTTTTTATTTTTTTTGTTTGGAGAGAGTCTCAAGTTATGCAGGCTGTCTCTGGCCTTGAACTTTCAATCCTCTTGCCTCAGCCTCCTGAGCTGCTGGGATTATAGGCATGCATCACCTTGTCTTGTATCAAAAATCAATTTTAAGAGGGCAAAAATATGCATATTAGGACAATTATCATTAGTAAATCTTGGAGTCTAGATCTGAAAAGGGCTCCAGTTCTGAGAGTAACAAGCTGAAGATGTCAGAAAACTTAAAATCAAACCAGAAGGGAGAACCAGGAAAGCTGGTATGGCTTTTTATAGATTTAGCAAGCTCAAATAACTTAGTAGTTTCAAGATTGAACTGAAAAGAAGTATTTGTCCAGGTACAACAAGAAGTATAGGGAGAGTCTATCATTGTAGCACAAAGTCCCTTTTTGCTCAGAGGTAGTCTAAGGCTGTATAATAATTAAGAACTATACAGACTAACCAGACATTTAAAACCCTATGAATAGCAGACAAGCACTGACATAGTACTGCATATGGAACAGTGTCGAGGAGTGTTTCATTCTATTGTACATAGGGTCACTCTGAGTTGGACCTGACTCAATGTCACTTAACAACAACATACAGACTAAAGAGTCAAGAAATCTCTGATGGGCCTGAATAGCTCTGGCAGTAGATCTAGCAATTCTGTTAATGCTTCAAGACAGATTTCTAATCATGTATTCATTGTGAATGCGATCATTACTTGACATGATCCCAGCATTCTGCCAGTTCTTGCCCACCTACTTGGATTAACTCCAAGTGAGTCATATCCCTGGGAGTGTCCACAACTATTATCTTCACATTCAGAAGGGTCTTCATCTGGACTATCTTCCATTATTAATGTTTCTTCTTTTAAGACTATGATATTGAAGAGAACGTTGGATAATAAGTTAGAAAGTAGAGAAAGATGTAGTTTACCCATTATTAAAGGGCATTATCCTCCCATATGCTATGAGTCAAGGCATTCATGAGCCCAGAAGTGATTTTTGAATCCAAAAACCAAAGGATGCCCAGAGGGTACACATGATTGCCCAGGTCTGGTGCTAAAATTTAAAGATTTGTTGGTTGCTAACAAACTAGTAGTGATTTGAAACCCTGGATGGGTGTTTGGGATGGGCCATGAGATACTATCCCTTGCACAGATGGGCATAAATATAGCATGGGCCACCTGGTCAAAGCCAGACCACTGTTAAACAAAACATGGAAGTTTAGGATATTTGGTGCCTGTTATAACATGCTATTTATAAATATCATATACACTTAGGACATGAACAAAGATGGCATTTCCATTCTGACCACTGACCAGTTTTTTGTTTGTTTGTTTGCAAAAGGTCCATAAGTCCACAAGGAATTGCATCTTATGTCTCAATATAGGATAGCAGCTACTTGAGAGAAGAGAAGACAGAAAAATGGTATTTTTAGACATAGGAAGTAAGTGGACTTGATAGGCAATATCTAAAGGTGCCTCTTTATAGGTTATATAAAAGGAAGAGATTGAGGAAAAATTATAGGTATAACAAGCAGATCATTGTCCTCTTCAAAGGACCTTGTGAGAGGGTATTGTCATATTAAACAATAGTTGCTAGGCATTGTGACATCCTAATAATCATATTTTTTTCCTTCACAAAAAGGGCCTGGTTTTTTTTAAAGCCAATCTAAGAGTTTTTAAGAGGAAATATATAAAACCAAGAAAGAAGAGAATAAAAGCCATTTTGGCTGGAATCAGAAGTAGAATGCTTGCCTTGTATATGCAAGAGCCTGAGTTCGGTTCCCCAAAACAACTTGGTCATAAATGAGAAAAAGGAGGGAAAAGGTTTATAGAAAGTAAAACCAGTTAATAAGTCCCACAGTTTGTAAAAGACTCAAGAGAACAAGTGTCCCCTAAGCTAGAAATAAAAGTCCCCAAATCTCAGCAGTCTGAGGCATAGGGTGAGTTAAACAGGCCTGGTCCAGTATCTTGAGAGTAGCTGAGCTAAGCATGTGATTTCATCTGTTTGTTTTCCTGTACCTAAAAGAACATCTAGAACTGCGTTTCAATGGATGGAACTAGAGATTATTATGATAAGCGAAATTAACCAGGCACAGAAAGACAAGTACTGCATGATCTTACTCATATGTAGGATCTAAAAAAAGTTGATCTCATAAAAGTTGAGAGTAGAATGGTGGTTACTAGATGCCAGGGAGAGTATGAGGGGGTGGAGATGGGGAAAGGTTGGTCACTGGGTACTAAGTTATAATTAGATAGGAGCAAAAAGTTCTGGCATGCTTAAAGAAAGGATTTTGATTATTTTTACCATAAATAAATGAAAAATATTTGAAGAGATAGATAATTTTTTTCAGTACTTGAGGGTAGAACCCAGGGCCTTGCACATGCTGTCCAAGTACTCTATCACTGAGCTGCACCCTCAGCCCATTTTTTATTTTTTATCCTGAGCCAGGATCTTGCTAAGTTACCCAGGCTGCCTCTGACCTCGAACCTGTGATCCTCCTGCCTCAACCTCTCCTGAGTCGCTGGGGATAATATTTAACCTGATTTAAACATTACACAATATAGCAGGGCATAGTGGTACATTTGGAATCCCAGCAGTCAGGAGCATGAGGCAGGAGGACCTACATGAGTTCAAGGCCAGCCTAGTCTACATAGCAAGTTCCAGGCCAATGTGGACTACACAGGGAGCCCTTGTTAGAAATAAAACAAAACACAAAACAAACATTATACAATGCATTCATATACATTGTATAATGAAAATTACCACAAGTTACATGAAAATACCACGTTACCCCATTGGCATGTATAATAGTTATGATGACTGGGATTATAGCTTAATGGTAGAGTGCTTGCCTAGTATTCACAAGACCTTGGGTTCGATCCTTAGCACTTCAAAAAAAAAAGTACCATTTTTGTTTTTCTATGTACCAATTAAAATTTATTTATTAAAGCAGAAAGCACTGGGTTAGGGGTCAGTTATGTTTGATGGTCTCTGATGGGCATAGATATCTACTCCAGAGGGGGTTCCTTCTTTAAAGGGCAAATATGAATTCATCAGTCAATGCCCATTAATTTTGCTGGCAAGGTTTTGTTAATAATTCCTGATAGGGACCCTTTTGATGAATTGAAGGAAGTCCTTTATTTTATTTCACTTCTAGTAAACAGAATCTACAGTTTGAAAGCTATTATTTTTAATAATATCTTTGTCTCTCAGGAGTTCTCCATTAAGCAACTTCAATTAACTTTGACTTTTTTTTCAAGAAGTTTAGTAAGACCTTGACAGTAGTGGAGAATATCTCCTTTGAGGACAAGTGGCTCATATCAACTAGCAGATGACTTCATGACATTGTTTCTTTTTATTTGTTTGCTTCTTTATTTGTTATAGTACTAGGGGTCTAAACCAAGCCTCACATATATTTTGCAAGTGCTCTATCACTGAACTGCACTCTGAGCCCCCTTTTTACTTTTTATCTTGAGATAGGGTCTCACTAAGTTATGTAGGCTCCCTCTGGCTTCAAACTTGCCATCTTCATCCCTCTGCTTCCCAAGTTGCTGGGATCACAGGCATGCACCACTGCTCTGGTTCATGTTATCATTTCAAAGGAAGAAAGATGGTGTTTTCCAAATGGGATAGAATGAAGGTCAAGCAAAACCAGCAAAATAACCTTTGGCCAGGGAAGGGATGTTCCTTTATGGCTTTTATAGCTGCTCGTCTTTTTGAAGACCAGGTGACAGGGTCTGAATGATCCTCTTTTAAGAAAGTCTATTAAGGATTTTATAAGGGAAATATTAAATGACGCAAGAAACATCAAAAGAAGATGGAAAGAATACACAGAGTCATTATACCAAAAAGAATTGGTGAGCCAGGTACGGTGTTGCATGCCTGTAATCCCAATGGCTTGGGAGGCGGAGGCAGGAGGATCACAAGTTTGAGACCAGAGGCAGTCTGCGTAACTTAGAGAGACCCTGTCTCAAAAAGTTAAAAAATGGGCTGAAGGTGCAGCTCAGTGGTCCAGCACTTGCAAAGCATGCAAACGCAAGGCCCTGGTTTCAACCCCCAGTACCACACACACACACACACAAAAAAAAAAAAAAAAAAAAAAGAATTGGTGAATGACCAACCATTTCAAGAGGTTGCATATGATCAAGAGGCAATGGTACTGAAGTATGGAGTGGAAGCTGCCCTGAAGGAACTGGTGAAACACAGGTTCCAGGATTTGGTGGAATACCAATAGAGATGTTTCAACAAAGAGATGCAGCACTGCAGGTGCTCACTTGTTTATGCTGAGACAATTGGAAAATAGTTATCTGGCTAACCAACTGGAAGAGATCTATATTTGTTCCTATTCCTAGGAAAGGGGATCCAACCAAATGTGGAAACTATCAAATGATATTATTAATATCACATGCAAGCAAAATTTTTGCTAAAGATCATTGAAAAGTGCCTGGAACAGTATATAGACAGGGAATTGCCAGAAAATAAAGTGGGATTCAGGAAAGGGTGTAGAACCAGGAACATCATTGCTGAGGTCAGATAGATACTAGCTGAAATCAGAGAATACCAAAAAGATATCTTTCTATTTTTTTTTGACTATGCAAAGGCATTTGGCTGTGTGGATCATAAAAAATTATGGATAATATTGTGAAGAATGGGAATGCTAGAGTACTTAATTGTACTTATAATGAATCTGTACATGGGCCAGGAGGCAGTCATTTGAGCAGAAGGAAATACTACCTGGTTTAAGGTCAAGAAAATTGTGAGGGCTGTATCCTTACACCCTACCTCTTCAGTTTGTATGTTGAGTAAATAATCTGAGAAACTGGATTTTATGAAGAAGAATATGGCATCATAATTGAAAAAGACTTATTAGAAACCTGCATTATGCAGATGGCACAGCTCTGCTTGCTGAAAGTGAAGAGGATTTCAAACATTTACTGAAGAAGATTAAAGGGCACAGCCTTCCATATGGATTGTGCCTCAACATCAACAAAACAAAAATCCTAACAACTGGATCAGTATGCAATTTCACAATTGATGGAGAAAAGATTGAGACTGTCCAAGATTTTGCTGTACTTCTACAATTAACACCTGTGGAAACAGTAGTAAAGAAATCAAAAGACACATTACACCGGGAAAAGCTGTTGCAAAAGACCTCTTTTTAGTGTTGAAAAGTAAAGATGTCACATTGAAGACAAAGGTGCACTTGACTCATGCCGTGGTATTCTCTGTCAGTTGTGAAAGCTGGACATTGACTAAGGTAGATAGGAGAAGAATTGATGTTTTTGAATTATGGTGCTGGAGACAAATATTGAATATACCATGGACTGCCAAAAGGACCAATAGATCTGTCCTAGGAGCTGTGCAACCAGAGTGCTCCTTGGAAGCAAGGATGGCTAGACTGCATCCTACATATTTTGGACATATAGTCAGGAGGAACCAATCCCTGGAGAAGGGCATTATGTTTGGGAGAGTATCAGGTCAATGAAAAAAAGGAAAACTCTCCACTAGATGGATTGATACAGTGTCTGCAACAATGGGCTTAAGCATAAATAAGATCATATGCCTGGCACAGAATCAGGGAGTGTTTCGTTCTGCTATACATAGGGTCACTATGAGTGAAACTCAACTTGACAGCACCTAACAACAACGAGTTGGTTTTTTGAAAAGATTAACAAGATAGATGCCTCCTCCCAGTCAGTGTTACCAAAAGAAAGAAAGAAAAGGCCCAAATTGAAAAAATTCGAGGTGAAAATGGGATCAAAACCACTCATATCAATGAAATCTAGAAAATCATCAGGGAATACTTTGAGAAATTGTACTCCTCCAAAAATGAAAATACAGAAGACATGGATAAGTTCATCAACACATATGAATTACCAAAATTAAGCGCAGAGGACATGAGCAATCTAAACAGACCCATTACATTAACTGAAATAGAGAAGGTAATAAAACACCTCCCAACAAAGAAAAGTCCAGGCCCCAATGGGTTTATAGCATAATTCTACCAAACCTTCAGAGAAGAATTAATACCTATTCTCCTCAAACAGTTTCAAAAAGTAGAAAAGGAAGGGGCATTCCCAAGCTCATTCTGCAAATCCACATTCACCCTGATACCAAAACTGGGCAAGGCCACTTCAAAGAAAGAGAAATATAGACCAATTTCCCTGCTAAACATTGTTACAAAAATTCTCAACAAAATGCTAGAAAACTGAATTCAGCAACACGTAAAAAAGATCATACGTACACTATGATTAAGTGGGTTTCATTCCCCAGATGCAAGGATGGTTCAACATACAAAAATCAATCAATGTAATTCAATATATCTAGAAACTTGCAGACAGAAATTACATGATCATCTCAATTGATGCTGAAAAGGTCTTTGACAAAGGACAACACCCTTTCTTATAAAAACCTTGGAGAAGAAGTGCATAATAGGGAAATACCTCAATATCATAAAGGCCATTTATGACAGCCCAACAACCAGTGTCTAATTACATGGAGAAAAATTGAAACCATTTTCTCTAAGATCAGCAACAAGACAAAGGATGTCCACTCTCTCCTGTCTTACTTAATTTTGTGGCTGAAGTCCTAGCCAGAGCAATCAGACAAGAGAAAGAAATCAAAAGGATACAGATAGGCAAGGAAGAGGTCAAATTATCCTTGTTCATGGACAACATGACCCTTTATCTAAAGGACCCCCAAAATTCCTATAGAGAACACTTAGACCTATTTAACTCCTTCAGCAAAGTAGTACAATACAAATTTAACACTCAAAAATCAGTAGCCTTCTTTTATCCCAACTGTGAGCAGGAGGAGAAGGAAATTAATGCTATAATCCCTTTCACAATAGCTCACCAAAACCTTAAATATTCAGGAATTAATCTAACTAAAGACCCTGAAGATCTCTGGAGGTAAAACTTCAAAACATTAAAAAAAGAAAATATAGAGGATGCTAGAAGATGGAAAGACTTCCCATGCTCATGGATTGGGAGAACCAATATTGTAAAAATGGCTATACTACCAAAAGCAACTTAGAGATTTCATGCAATCCCATTAAAATTCCAGTGACAGACTTTGCAGAAATAGAAAAATAATCCAAAAATTCATATGGAAACACAGGAGACCACATATAGCCAAAACAATGTTAAACTGCAAAACTACTACAGGCAGGATCACAATACCTGACTTTATACTGCAGGGTTATAGTAGGAAAAACAGCTTGGTATTAGTACAAAAATAGGCTTGAAGACCAATGGAACAGAATCAAAGATCCAGAGATACACTCATACAACAGCCACTTGATCTTTGATGAAAGGACTAAGGATGCACAATGGAGAAAAGATAGTCTCTTCAACAAATGATCCTGAGAAAATGGATGTCAATTGGCAGAAAAATGAAAATAGACCCATATCTCTCCGTTTTCATGAGAGTCAACTCAAAATGGATAAGAGACTTCAACATAAAACCAGAAACCTTAAAACTTCTAGGAGAAAAGATAAGAAACGCGCTCCAACACATAGACATAAGAAAGTATTTACTTAACAAGACTCCAGTCATTCAGGAAAGGGAATCAAGAATTGACAAATGGGATTACATGAAATTAAAAAGCTTCTATACAGAAAAGGAAATAATCCACAGAGTTATGGGAGAGCCCACTGATGAGGAGAAAATCTTTGCATCCTACACATCTGACAGAAGACTAATTTCTAGAATTTACAAAGAACTCAAGAAAGGAAATCCCAAGACAACAAATAACCCAATACATAAGTGGGCAAAAGAAATGAACAGACAGTTCTCAAATGAAGTTCATACAGCTAAGAAACACTTGAAAAAATGTTCAATATCCCTAGCTATATGGGAAATTCAAATCAAAACAACACTGAGATTCCACCTTACTCCAGTTAGAATGGCCAAAATCAACAAAACAAATAACAACAAGTGCTGGAGATGATGTGGAGAAAAAGGAACACTTTTACACTGCTGGTGGGATTGTCAATTGGTTCAACCACTTTGGAAATCAATATAGAGGTACCTCAGAAAACTAAAAATAGAACTGCAATATAACCCAACTATAACACTCCTGGGAATATACCCAAAAGACAAGTCATTATACCACAAAGGTACCTGCATCTCCATACTCAATGCAGCACTCTTCACAATAGCAAGGATATGGAACCAACCAAGATGCCCATCAACACAAGAATAGATAAAAATATTATGGTACATATACACAGTGGAATATTACTCAGCAATAAAAAATGAAATAATGTCATTTGCAGGAAAATATATGGAGCTAGGCAATATCACCTTAAGTGAATGAACACAAGCTCAAAAATAAATGTCTTATGTTCTCACTCATATGAGGAAACAGAATCTTCCTTAGAGGAAGAAAAAACTTGCACCTGAGTTGATATATAAAAATACACAGCTAAACTTAGGAAAGAAGGGACAATATAAAGAGTAGAAAAAAGGAGTGAGGGGACTAGCAAAGAGAAGGGAAGATTTTGAAAGGTGGGAGGAGGAAGAGAAACAATGTAAAGTGATAAAGGAGTACAGGATAATCTCAATGTAAACAATGCATCTTCATGGGAAAAATAGGGGAATATGAGCCATATATGCATGAGTTTTACTACATTTTAGTCAAAAGTTTCCATAAACTGTAAGTTGATGAAAGTGCAACCAAAACTGATGTAATGGTTGTGTAATGGAAAAAGCAAATGCTGTATTACACTGTAACCCACCAACATTTATCAATAAAGGGAAGTGTGTGTGTGTGTGTGTGTGTGTGTGTGTGTGTGTGTGTGAAAATAAATAAATTGGATCCTTCCACAGTAGAACATTTAGTTGAGACTCAAACCTTGGCTGATATCTTGATTACAGTCTCATGTGAAACAAAGGAGATGATTCAGCTAGCTGCTGTGCCCCGACTCCTGACTCACAGAATATGAGAGAATAAATGTCTGGGGTGATGGTGTTTGCTTTCTTTTGTGGTGCTGGGGTTAGGCAGGGCCTTGCATATGTTAGACAAGTGCTCTAATGCTGGCTGATACAGTCAGCCCATGTGTGGTGTTTTAAGCCCTTAAGTTTTGGGGTAAGTTATTAATCAACAATAAATAACTAGTACTGAAGACTTACCAGAATGTTTTACAAATAAAAAGTGGAGTACTTCACATTCTAATACAGCCTAGACTCTTTAAAGCCAGTGATATTTTAAAAAGATAGAATGTCCTAGAGTAAGAGATGAAAGAGGCATGTAACCAAATAACATAACCTCTGATTTGATAGATTTTTTTTAAAGCAAAAGATAAAAAAATAGTCATTCTTTGGACAAATAAAGGCATTTCACATATGTACTAGATATTAGAATCAGTGGTGCCTCAGCACTTGAACTGCTGCATTTCAGTCACTGACCAAGATTTTTGAGACTTTTTTTTGACACAGGGTTTCACTGTGTAGCCTAGGCTATCCTGGAGCTCACCCTGTAGACCAGGCTGGCTTCAAATTCATGTTCCTACTCCCTTAGCATCCTCAATGTTGAGATTACAGGCATGTGTCACTACACCCAGCTATATTTTCAAGACAATTCTTATTTAGTGTTCCACTCCATGCTTGGCACTTATCACTGTGCTAAAACCTTTTTGAAATACCATGCCTAACTTGTGATACATCCACATGAAACAAAGTGTAAATCTTCACTTTGTGCATCAATTTCAAGCAGTAAAGGTCTGTCCTGGTGCTGTGTTCATGACTTTGGTTTTTTGTTGTTGTTGTTGTTGTTGTTTACGTATATATACGTATGTATTCCACATAGTCATCAGGGCAACCAAGAAACTTCCTACTGCTAAAAGTGAAGGGAAGAGTAAGAACACTGAATTTTATTTATTTTTATTTGTAACTTTTAATGTACAACTTAATGGGTCTCATTATGACATTTCCATATATGCATTTCATTGTCCATTGCTCAGGTAACTTCCCTCTTACCCTCTCATGTCCCTCCTCCTCTATCCCCACCCTCCCCACCAATGGTCTCCTTTCTACTTGCATGTTTTTTTCTGAGAATATTTATCTATATCTGGAACTGAATTTTAGAAAGAATGTATCATCTGGGCATGGTGGCACCTGCCTGTGATCCCAGCAACTTAGGAGGTGGAGTCAAGAGGTTCACAAGTTTGAGGCCAGAGTTAACCTGTGTAACTTGAGACCCTGACTCAAAAAATGAGCTGGGAGTGCAGCTGAGTGTTAGCTTGTCAGGTGCCATTGAGTTGAGTCTGATTCGTAGTGACCCTCATAGGGTTTTCTGTTTTGTTTTTGTTTTTGTTTTTCCGTACTGAGGGTTGAACCCAGAGTCTTGCGCTTACATGCTTTACAAGTGCTGTACCACTGATCTGCACCTTCAGCCTTTTTTTTTTGTATTTTTTGAGACAGCGTCTTGCTGAATTACATTGACTGCCTCTGGGCCTTGAATTTGCGATCCTCCTGCCTCTGCCTCTTGAGCTGTTGGGATTACAGGCGGCACCAGGCTCCTTATAGGATTTTCAGTGGCTGATTATTTGAGGATAGCTTTGGGAACGGATTGTCACGTCCTTCTCTGGTTTTTGTGGTGCTAGGGATCAAAACTGGGTCCTCAGAGTGTGAAGCACCACTCTAACAACTGAGCTAAACCCTAGCCCCTCAATAGTAGAGCAATTGCGAAGCATGTGCAAGGCCCTAGGATCAATCCCCAAGTGCCACCAAATATATATATTGCTGAGTATTCAAGTGATATGCAGGTGTCCAAATTAGCCATTTGGTAGGGTGCTAGAACCAATATATAAATTTATGTTATCCCTCATCTGAAAAAAATGTTAGACAAAAAACTGATCAGTGCTTGATTAGCCATGGATTGTGGTAGACTGCTGAGGTACCCATATATTATGAAATTGGCAGCTTTCTTAAGTGATAATGATATTCCAGTTATAAAGAATGTTGGCATGCCTTTATTCTTAAAAGATGCATACTGAAGTGCTTAGTTGATGTGAAATCTGCAACTTATTTTTAAGTAATTTCAATAGAAAAGTATAAAGGGAAAGCAAATATGATGAAATACTAAAAATTATAGAATCTAGTCTCTGACTTAGCAATGGTACAACTTTTTGATTTGTAGTATGAAAACAATATGCATTCAGTAGAAACTCTTCTTCAAATTTTTAACTTTTCCCAGGCTAGCAATTTGTGGCAAAATGTTCTCATAATATGAGCAGTGATAATGCTCCACATCTCCCAGTTAGCCATACAATGAAATCAATACACTACAGTGTACTATGTTGCTAAGCTATGATATCCAGTTGGTTTGGTGTATTACACATGTTCTCAGCTGAAGATATTTTCAACTTGTGATAGGCTTATTGAGATATAACCCCTGTAGCTGGCAAGACCTTGTATGTGTTCATTGTACTTCTTTCCATTTTCCTACATGTATTAACATTAAAGGGAAATTCATGGAAAAATGAAATTAAATGGAAGTCTTCAAAATTGTATTTATAATTACCACGACACCACAGTTTTCTACAGAAAAATGCATTAGAAATTAGAATAATTAGAAATTAGTTCTTTAAAAGACCAAAATAACATTTTCTAATCTCAAGTGGGTAATTTCTCTCTCAATACTTCTTAGAAGGATGATACATCAAAAGTAGTCTTCTACTCATTTTATCATTTCTTCACAAAATAACCAGATATACAGTGCTAACTAGTAAGGTACCTATCTCCCACTCCATCTCCTCCCCTAGCTGTTTAGTTTCTTGAGATAGGGTCTTACTATATAGCCTAGCCTGGCCTTGAACTCTAGATCCTCCTGCCTCTGCCTTCTGTTTGCTGGGATTACAGACGTGCATCACAGTGCCCATGCTACTTCCCACTGTTATTCCCAGAACTGTTTTTGAAAAGAATGTTTTTAGCTATGGTTTTCGGTCATTTGTGAAGATTACGAGGTGGATAAAAGAGCTTAATCACATTACTATTAAACTTAACTAGTCATGTCAGAAAACTACTGTAGTAACTTATTCATCTAAAAACTGAAAATAGTTAGGAAATGGAGGTGAAAATTTAGTTTTCCAGGCCACAAGGTTTCAAATACAATGTGAAATAAACTAATTCCAAAAGTTATACCACTGGAGGTGATTTGGTCATGGGTATCTATCTTTAAAAATTTCCACTAATTTGACCCCCAGGTTCCATGTATAAAATGTATTTCTAAAGAACCAATAAGATATCTGTGAAATTTGTACTACTTGATAGACAAAAATTCATTGTTGTTGTTGTTATTGTTAGGTGCCATGGAGTCAGTGTCTGACTCATGGCAACACTACGTACAACAGGCAAAACAGTATTATTAGTGCTTCTCTGCTATTCATAGATTTTCAGTGGCTGATTTTTTTAAATTTTTTGGGGGGAGTGGGTTTCTGGGTCCTTCTCCCAAGCCTACAGCTCCTGGTGTTCCCAAGCAGTTTCCCATCCAATTACTAACCAGGCTCAACCTTGCTTAGCCTCCAAGATCTGATGGGCTCAGATGCCACAGTGGTACAGCTACAGGCCCCAAAATTCATAAGTGTACAATAACAGGAAATGGTTATATTCATACAATGGAATATTATATTTATTAAGGTAGGGATAGTGTACTATATATATTAAGTTTAAAAATCAAGATATTGAACTGTGTGTGACACAATCCTTTAAAATAAACATGTTTACACAGCAATATGCTATAAGATATTAAGAATGGTTCTCTCCAATAAGTGGGATTACACGCAATTTTTATTTGGGGGGCAGGGTGCATGTATGTTTAGTCAACAAATGTTTATTTCTTTTATATTCAGAAAAAAACATTAAAGAGAATCATATAAAAGTATAAAGGGAAAAATCTTTAAAATATCATTAAATCACTATTTAACATATCCTTCAAGTGGGATTATTTTTCCCTTTTGCTAAGCTGTATAAACATGAAATGATATAATAAAAGGTTTTTATAAAAAGACTTATAGAGTTATAGGAAGCAGTGTTTACAATTTGCTACCACTTACATTTTGAAGAGTGAACTCATGTTCTTAAACAAGACTATGTCCAATCATTATTCAAAGGTACCTCATTTTCAAAATATAGCAAGATACATTCTCTGTACTTAAAATTGCATGCTAGACTGGACATATTAACAAGAAAGCAATGAATTGTAATGGAACCAGGTTGACCTAGGTTAAACTCTTAAGTTTTCCTATTGAACTTTAATGTAACAACCTAAATCCCAATTTAATGAAAAGTAAAGCACAGCTACCTAAATGAATCAGCAAACAGAATATAGAAAGCCTAGGTACACACCAGGAAGTTGCAATTTAATACTTAGCAAAGTACATATCCCCTATATTTACACTTTATTCATTCCCTGTTGATATTCCACAAGTTTCTTCTTAATCTAGAAAATCAGAAATTTTTCTTCCCCTCCTAGGAAAGAAATTATCCTTTTTACACTGTAATTTGGCATTAAACCAGGAAATCTCATGGTTCTTTACACCATAAATGTTGAGAATGTTGCTCACTATTTTAGGTAAAGCCTTCTTTGTGAAAAAGATCTCTCCTACCTTAAAAACAGAAGTACTGGGACTGGGAATGTAACTCAGTTAGTTGGTGGAGTACTTGCATAGAATTCACAAGACTCTAGGTTTGATCTCCAGCACCGCAAAAAGAAAAAGGAAGAAAAAGATATTTCTCTTAAGAAATTGGGTTATCTTAGACACAACAAAGGATACAATTAATGGATGCCTCTTTCTTGGTGTTAGTTGCCAGGCTGTTCAGGAACAAATCTGTGACTTCCTCTCTAGGACCCTTTAGCATGGCAAGTACTTGGAGTAGAAACTTTGGAGTACTCTTGGCTTTTCTTTTCTTTTTTCTATCATGATTCATTCCATTTCCATTTACTTTTGAAAACAGAGATAATACCACCCCTCATTTAAAGGTGGTTTGAGGATTAAATGGTATACTGCCTGAACCACATCATTGAGGGCACAAAAATACTAATTTCATGTAATAGCCTCTTGACATTCAAATAACATAGTTTGATGTATGCTTGCTTGCATAATTGCCTAATAAAATTCAACATGTTCCAAATTCTCATCGAAATAATTAAAATAGTAAAAAGTATAAAAATATAAAAACTGAAGTGAAAAATGAAGTTACCTCAAATAGTGAAGGGCAAAAGAAACTAGATCTAGCCAGGCGCAGTGGTGCGTGCCTGTAATCCCAGCAACATGGAAGGTGGAAGCAGGAGGTTCACAAGTTCAAGGCCAGAAGCCCTGCATAACTTAGCAAGACCCCGTCTCAAGATAAAAAATTTAAGAAGGAGACTGAAGTTGTGGCTCAGTGGTGGAGCATTTGCAAAGTATGTTTGAGGCTCTGGGTTCAGCCCCTGAGTACTGCAAAAAAAAACCCCTCAAAAAACCTAGATCTAACTTGTAATAGAAATGACCAATTTCATAAACAATTAAATACCAAAACTGAAATAAAAATAAAGTTACCTCATATAGTGATGGAAAAAAGAAACTAGATCTAGTTTGCAATCATGAATTTGAGGCCTGCTTGAATTGATGCTATCTAACATAGTTCACCAGTTTGTTTTTGCTTCATCCAAATATGAACCATCAAACAAATATACTTTCTATTTACAAAAATTACTTAAATTGAAAAATTATTTTATACCTTTTCAATATATACTTTATAACAAACTTAATTTTTTAAAAATCTAAAATAAATCCTAACAAGACTTTGAAATGTATCATTGCTGTTGAAAAAATCCAACAATGAAATTAAGTGGAGATGTTAAATAAAAGACAACTGTCAACAAATAACGGTTTGTTGTATAGAAATAATAAAGCAAGTTATACAAATAAAAGGCCTTGTGTTCTCCTGAGTGGCTAAAGTATGGGACAAAATGCCAATGTAGTTAATGTTGTTCATTATAATTTTCTTAATTTGTTTCTATACTCTTGAAAAACTACCCACATTACACAGGAACATCTCACAGTTCATCAGTGCAAAATCTTTATTTCTCCTTTTGTTTTCCCTCTCCATCACTTTACAGGATCTGAAATTTTACTTAATCCACAGTATTCTTTTTATCATCTGTAATCAGTCATGTAAAATGTGAGGGGGAAAAAAAACACTAATCAATTTAAAACCTCAGCTCCCCTTCCCCATTACTACAGCAAGTTTAGGATAAATCTACAGCATTCACTTACTTTAGCTGGTTCTGATACTGAGGCATACTTTTTTATTTGAGAATCAACACCTAAAGACTTGGCTAACTGTATAGCATTTGAATCATCACTGATTAGTGTCCCAAGAGCTACAAGAAGCCTAAAAGTAGCTTCCAGGTCTTGTACAACTTCCAAGATTGTGCTAATTACTGATAAGCATTGAGCTTTCCCTTCAATGTTATGGTCTTTATGAAAACAAACAGAATAGTTCAAGGTCAATGTAGCCAGAGCGATGTGAATGTTCTTATTGCTCCCTGATTTCAGTTCTATTGCATGGGACATCAGTGACTCCCTCTGGGACATCATGAGCTTTTGTCCTGCCTGGCCAACAAAGCAATTGCAAAAAGTCCTGAGAGCAAGCAGCTGGTTTGCTGGCTTTCCATTAGGGTTCAGAAGACTGATAAGATGACTGCTGAACTGAGCCCCTTCCTTTTCATTGCAGAAGTTCTCATTCACAGTGGGATGTTTAATGGACAACCGAAGAATGTCAAGTGCAGGAAAGACAATATCTATAAAAAGAAAAAATCAGTGAATGTTTATGAAAATATAGAAAATTTCTTCTGTTACCCAATTTTTATGGATTTTATTTTCCCACTACAAAATTAACACACAATCATTTAAGAAAATGTGAAGAATTGCGTTTGCTTTATAAAATACATGTATTTCTGAATATCATGTTAATTGGTTATTCATATATATATAGATTAGATTTATTGCTACAAAACCATATATACTTTAAAAATAAGGTAACTTGCTCAGGTTGTCAAATAGCCTGACATAAAATAAGGATTTGATAGTGAATTGAATGAATGCAGTGGGAAATTGCTGTTGATATTTTTGTAACAAGCTGGGCGTGGTGGCACATGCCTGTAATCCCAGCAGCTCGGGAAGCAGAGGATGGGAGGATCACAAGTTTGGGACGAGAGGCTGTCTGTGTAATTTAGTTAGACTGTCTTAAAAAGTAAAAAAATGGGCCAGGAGTACAGCTCAGTGGTACAGCACTTGCAAAGCATGCAAGCGCAAGACCCTGGGTTCAATCCCCAGTAACACACACACACACACCACACACACACACCAAAAAAAAAAAGAAAGAAAGAAAGAAAGAAAGAAAGAAAGAAAGAAAGAAATTTTTTGTAACAAAACCTAAGAATTGAACAGAGAAAATTCTTTAGAAAAGAATTATAGTTAACAAATGCTGACAGAATGCTCATCGGTTGGTAGGACCTAGGTAAACACCACCTAAATGCATGCACTAAACAATCTTACTATCACTATAAGTGAGGAAATCTGGCATTATGTCCATAATATAAAGATAGTATGCAGCATCATTTACAAATCATTTACAAAAAATCATTTACACACACCAGTTAAACCAAAACCTAATTATGCCACTGAACACATTAAACAATCAACCAAATCTGTAATATGGTACATTTTGTAGGAAAAAACTACTTTTTTTCCCTCCAGTAAATCAATGGAATGGAAAAAAAAATGGGGGAGAGGATCCTCTTGTTATGAAAAGACCTAAGCAATATAACAGGGAGAAAAACTTATAGCAAGTGTTTGTGACCTGTGGTTAACAAGTCAAAGAATTTCTTGGATGGCATACAGAAGATCCACAAAAGCTCTGCAATAGTTTACAAACTGCTACATGTACAGAGATCACTGTATTTCAGGTTGAGAAGTCTGAATCCAAAAATATGAAATCTGAAATTCTCCAAAATCTGAAACTTTTTAGTTCCAGATAACAAAAAGCATTTCTACCTTTGGATTTTTGGATTAAAGATACGCAATTAGTAAAGTCATTGCAAATATTTCCACAATCTAAAAATCTCTAAAATCTAATACACTTATGGTTCCAAGGATTTCAGATAATGGATATTCAACTTATACCTTCAGATCCTCATAAGGCATGTGACCAAAACAAGATTATAAGTTACAGTAATGTAGTGAATCCTTTTTGTGAAGTCTTTCACAATTGGAACAAAGCAAATTAGCCAGGCATGGTAATGCATGCCTATATTCCCAGCATTCAGGAAACTGAGGCAGGAGGATTTGGGGTAGCAAGCCTGTCTCACCTCCCGCTCATCAAAAAAAAAACCCTACACAAGTTAACTAGTATTTTATCTAGAAACATTTTATCTAGAAAACTTTCTAGTTACATTTTGAAGAGTGTTTATTTACCTTCAGGCCAGTTGATAGCTTTCCACAAAATCTGAAGTTGCTGGGCTGTAGGTTTTTCTGAAGAACTATTACATATTAGAGATAGTATCTTTTCAAGAAGTAC
This sequence comes from Pedetes capensis, assembly GCA_007922755.1. NCBI lineage: Eukaryota > Metazoa > Chordata > Mammalia > Rodentia > Pedetidae > Pedetes > Pedetes capensis. The sequence continues at coordinate 68,280 of VMDO01007565.1, read as the reverse complement.
CAAGTCATCTTCAGTTAACTTTTTCTCTTCAGGTGCAGTTCCATTAAGTTCCTTCAGTTTTCCTAGAACCCAAAGCCAAACTTTCAAAATTCTCTAACTATAGTTAGCCAGATAATACATAAAAGCCAACATTTTCAGTAAGGCTATTTTACTGTAGTACATTAAGACTTTTCTTGGCACTTATCAAAGAGGATAAAATTAAAATAAGGCTTGTATGTTTTTAACTGAACACTTGTATGGTAAAAGAAAGGTTATGATCACTTTAATTTTATTTTCTAAGGCCTTCTGAAGCTTTCTATTTGTAATAAAGTTTTAAAGTATACAATATTTCTAACTTCTGAATGGTTTTCAAAGCAGTAGTGTTACATCCATCCAAGTATAAATCTGTTTGTAACAACTTTTTAACCAACTTGTGTCAACTTCTACAAATATCAAATAGTTTGAGTTAAATGCCTATTGAAAATATTTACTTAGTTCCATATACATATTTGACATCACATTATTGAAAATATTTAACAGAAATACTGCCTCTTCTTCTCATGTTCATAATTTACTTCAAACCTTTCACATGTATCTTTAATATCTGTATTCCTAGCTGGGTGCCGTAGTGCCTACTGGTAATTCCAGCAACTTGGGAGGCAAAGGCAGGAGGATTGCGAGTTTGAGCCCAGAGGCAGCCTGTGTAATAGCAAAACCCAATCTCAAAAATAAAAAAATAAGGCCAGGTGTGGTGATACACATCTATAATCCCAGTAACTTGGAAAGTGGAGGCAGGAGATTGCAGGTTCAAGGTCAGAGGCAGCCTGTATAACTTAGTGAGACCCTGTCTCAATATAAAAAAAAGAGGGGGGAGGGAGGCTCAGAGTGCAGGTCAGTGGTAGAGCACTTGCAAAGTACATGTAAGACCTTGGGTTCAGCACCTTAACATGGCTAAATAACTAAAGGGATAGGGATATGGCTCAATGGTAGAACACTTGCTGAGTATGTGTGAGGCCCTGGGTTCAACCCCCCAATAGCAGGAAAAAAACAGATCTGTAATTTTGTCATCACCAGTACTACTTTGAGCTATCTAATGCTATTCTTTCAAAAATCTTTACCTTGAGAATAAAAAACCCGATTCACGCATGGTGGTGCACACCAGTGACCTCTTCACTCAGGAGTCTGAGGTAGAAGGATTGACATGAGTTCCAGGCCAGCCTGGTCTACACAGCAAGTTCCAGGCCAGCCTGGGCTACACAGCGAGACCATCTCAAAACCAAACCAAACCAAACCAACCAACCAACCAACCAAACAAACAAACAAAAAACAGAAAAAACAAAAAACAAAAAACCCAAAACCCAATACAACAAAAACCACCACCGAATTCCCATCACAAAGGTTAAAGAAGGTAAGTTGTCTAAGTTTACAAGTTTTTATCAGTCATAAATGGAAACTGGACCTGTTTCCTTAGGAATAAACAATGCTACTCAAAGTTCTGCTCCAGGGAAAGAAGCTTCTCTTCCTGTTAATGGAACACTTGTAGACCAGAGGATGAGCAATAGAAGCTGGTGACAGTTTCATTTTTAAGAGACAACTTAAACTGACTTTCTGTTATTTCTACGGCCTACTAATTTCTTAAAGGTAAGATATTTATTTTTCAAATGCTTTACTCATTTATTTTCATTAATTTTTTTAAAAAAACATTAAGAGCCCTCAGTACTACAAAAAACCAATAACGATACTTAATATATATTCTCCAAATACAGGGGCACCTAGCTTCATAAAACAAACTTTATGGGAAAAAATGGACTACATTAGACTAGACACAATAATTATGGGAGACTTCAATACCCCACTTTCGCCAAGAGACACGTCATCAACACAAAAAATCAACGAAGAAACGATGAGCTTAATTTGCACCTTAGACCAACTAGAACTCACAGTTATCTACAGAATATTCCATCCATCTGATGAGGAATATACTTTCTTCTCAGCACCACATGGAACTTTCTTTAAGATAGATCACATTTTAGTACGCAAAAATAGCCTTAATAAATACAAAAACGTAGAAGAAATCATCCCCCGTACCTGATCAGACAACAAAGGAATAAAATTGGAACTCAAAAGTGAGAAAAACACCAGAAATTTTACAAATTCATGGAGACTAAATGATATACTGCTGAAGATCAATGGATTACTGAAGAAATTAAAGCAGAAATTTTTAAATTCCTGCAATCAAATGAGGATGAAGATACATCCTACCAAAACACATGGGATACAGCAAAGGCAGTTCTAAGAGGGAAGTTCATAGAATTGAGTGGCTTCATCAATAAGACAGGGATGGGCCAAATAAATGACTTAACAACACATCTCAAGGCACTAGAAAGCCAACAACAAATCAATCCCAGAAGGAGCACTCAGACAGAAATTATCAAGGATGCATCTAAGATAGAGAATTATAGACTGATTTCCCTAATGAACACAGATGCAAAAAACTCTCAACAAAATTCTGGCATATCGAATTCAACAACCTATTATGAAGATTGTTCACCATGACCAAGTGGGATTTATTCCACAGATGCAAAGCTCCTTCAATATACAAAATTCAACATATCAAAAGGCTTGCAAACAAAAATCACATGATCATCTCAATCTATGCTGAGACAGCCTTTCACAAAGTGCAACACCTTTTCATGATAAAAACCCTGGAGCAGATAGGCATGACCGGAAAATATCTTAATATCACAAAGGCCATCTATGACAGACCTACAGCCAACATCATATTAAGTGGAAAAACTTGAAACCATTTCCTCTAAGATCTGGAACAAGACATGGATGTCCACTCTCTCCTATATTATTTAACATTGTGATTGAAGTCCTAGCCAGGGCAATCAGACTACAAAAAGAAATCAAAGGGAAACAGATAGGCAAAAAAAAAGTCAAATTATCCTTATTTGCAGATGACATGATACTTTACCTTAAGGACCCCAAAATCTCCTCTAGAAAACTTTTAGACCTAATTAACTCCTTTAGCAAAGTGGCAGGATACAAAATTAACACTCAAAAATCAGTAACCTTCCTTTACACCAAATGTAAGCTGGAAGAGAAGGAAATTAAAGCTACAATCCCTTTCATGATAGCCCATCAAAAACTTAAACACCTTGGAATCAATCTAACCACAGATCCTGGAAATCTTTAGAAAGAAAACTTCAAAATATTAAAGAAAGACATTGCACAGGATACTAAATGGTGGAAGGATTTCCCCTGCTCATGGATTGGGAGAATCAATATTGTAAAAATGTCTACACTACCAAAAGCAGTCTATAGATTTAATGCAATCACCATTAAAATTCCAATGACAGACCTTACAGAAATAGAAAAAATGATCCAAAAATTCTTATGGAAACACAAAGACCATATATAGCCAAAACACTCTTAAGCCACAAAACTAGTGCAAGTGGGATCACAATCCATGACTTTAAACTATACTACAGGCCTGTAGGGCTGGGATTTAGCTCAGTTGGTAGAGCGCTACGTTGCAGTCTCTGAGGTCCTGAGTTCAATTCCCAGCACCGCAAAAATGGGAGGACTTGGCAATCCACTCCCAAGGCAATCCCAAAACAGTCAGCCATAGAAAACCCTACTAGGGTCACTATGAGTCAGATACCGACTCGATGGCACCTAACAACAACAACAACAACAGGCCTGTAGTAGCAAAAACAGCTTGGTTCTGGCACAAAAAGAGTCCTGAAGACCAGTGGAACAGAACAGAGGCCCCAGAGACACACCAATGCATCTATAGCCATCTGATTTTTCACAAAGGAGCAAAGCAAGCAAATTTTCAACAAATGGTGTTGGGTAACTTGGATATCTGTTTGCAGAAAAATGCAAACAGACCCACACCTTTCAATATGCATGAGAGTTAACTCGAAATGAATAAAAGACCTCAACATAAAACCACAAACCTTAAAATTACTAGAAGAAAACATAGACAATACACTCCAAGATACAGACATAGGAAAGCATTTTCTTAATAAGACTCCAATTGCTCAGGAAATTGCAACAAGAATAGATAAATGTGATTACATGAAATTAAAAAGCTTGTGTACAGCACAAGAAACAATCAACAGAATTAGGGAAGTCCCATTGAATGGGAGAAAATCTTCACATCCTATACATCGGACAAAGGACTAATTTCCAGAATTTACAAAGAACTCAAGAAAGCAATTCCTAAGACAACAAATAATCCAATACACAAGTGGGCAAAGGAACTGAATAGACAGTTCTCAAATGAAGAAGTTCATAAGGCCATGAAACACATGAAAAAATGCTCAATATCCCTAGCCATTATGGACATGCAAATCAAAACAACTCTGAGATTTCACCTTATTCCAGTAAGAACGGCCAAGGTCAACAAAACAAATAACAAATGCTGCCGAGGTTGTGAAGAAAAGGGAACCCTCTTACACTGTTGGTGGGGCTGTAAATTGGTTCAACCACGTTGGAAATCAATATGGAGATACTTCAGAAACTAAAAATAGAACTGTCATATGACCCAGTTATACCACTGCTAGGAATATACCTAAAGGGAGATGAGTCATTATACCACAGAGGTACCTGCATCTCCATATTCAATGTAGCACTTTTCATAATAGCAAGGATATGGAATCAACCAATGTGCCCGTCAACAGAAGAATGGATAAAAAAATTATGGTACATATACACAATGGAATACTGCTCAGCAATGAAAAGAAATGAAATAATGTCATTTGCAGCAAAATGGATGGAATTGGAGAACGTCATTTTAATTGAATGAACCCAAACCCCAAAAGAGAAATACTATATGTTCTCACTCACATGTGGGGGCTGAATCAAACTTAAAGGAAGGAAAAAAATCCTATACATAAAATGAAACATAATAAAAAAGGTTAATTAAATTTATTTGTAGAAGGGATAATTTAAGGAGTGGAAAGATGGAGGGAGGGGCCTAGCAGAGGGAAGCAAAGATTGGAGAACATGGGAGTGGGGAAAAGCCAATGAGGACAGATGAAGGGGAACAGGTCAATATCAATATAAACAGCACAGCTTCATGAGTATGTTGGGAAAAAAAGAGTAAGATTGAAAAAACACATAAAACCTTCTAGAATTGCTAAAATTAAAAAAAAAATCTTAAAAATAATAGTAATAATACCAAAGACTGGCAATAAACTAGATCACTCATCTAATATTGCAGAGAATGTAAAAAGGTAGCTCAATATAGAAAAAAGTTTAGACTTATATCAAAATCAGGATGCACATATATAGATAAATATTCTGACAAGATGATACGCAAGTAGAAAGGAGACCATTGGTGGGGGGTGGATAAGGGAGGAGGGTCATGAGAGGGTAAGGAGGAAGTTTATGTGAGCAATATACAATGAAATGCATATATGGAATGTCATAATGAAGCCCATTAAGTTGTACATTAAAAATCACCAATTAAAAAAAAAGAGATCCCAGTACTGCAAAAAATAAATAAAATATAATAAAATAAGTAAAAAATAAGAGTTTGGGAGATGGAACTTACATTTTCCTCCCGTATTTTTTTCCTCATTAAAGCCGTCATAAAACATCATATATTTGTACAAGTCTTTTTAGAAAGTATGAAGGGTTCACTACCAGATTATATATCTATAGTCAACGCAGTTGAGTAGTACCACAATAGAAATCTATTCTTCTAAGTACCTAATTCCTGACACAGGGAAGAAAATTAATCAAAATAGACTTACCTAATATTTGTGTAGGATTTGCTTGATCAAAAGTGACGGCCTCTTTTTTAGGGAAATAAATATTCACGGTTTTAGATGTAGCTGATCTGTAGGCACTATTCCCTATTTACAGAATAGAAGACATTGAAATTCATAACATATAATTAAAAAAGAGATTTTTCCAATTATATGCCTTTGTTTTCACAATGGGACTAAGATATGTAATTACTGGAGGCATGCAATAAAAAAGTGAACTCAAAAACAAACCCACAAAACTATGCAGATGTTTACACTTACTAATATAGAAATTTCTGCTGTTGGAAATGGAAGGTAAGAAATACAGGACTTTTCCATCTCATATTTACTACTTTCTGTCTTTAATATTCAACCTAAATTATATATTTTAAAAAGGTCAAGGAACACAATTATGAAACTTTTCATTCTCATCTTCTCTAACATAATGATCTCTCCCTTCTCATACCTTTTATAGTTTATTACAAATGATGTAGTAAGTATTGTTATTTTCTCTTATCATTTCCTGCATCATCTATATAAATCTCCCAAGTTAACCAAACCTCATTATCTGATGAGAAAAAAACTGGCATCAGATGAAAATTCAGTGGAACGAAATGACTTCAACTAAAGTGTAATTTAAATATAATTCATCATGTTGTTGTTGTTAGGTGTTGTCGAGTTGTGTCCAACTCATAGCGACCCTTGTAGGGTTTTCAATGGCTGACTGTTTTGGGATTGCCTCAGGAGTGGATTGCCAAGCCCTTCTCCCATTTTTGTGGAGCTGGGAATCGAACCCAGGACCTCAGAGATTGCACCACAGTGCTCTACCAACTGAGCTAAATCCCTAGTAATTCATCATACTATATGTTGAAGCTTTACTGAGTTCACTTACTAAATACTTTCTTAAAAAAACTAAAAAGATGGAAAGAGAGTGAATAACCAATAACTGTGGTTTAAATAGCAAAGCAAAGGTGTATGTCCTAAAACAGAAGTGTGTGTTTAAAGCTCCTGAGGTAGAAAATAGCATGACATGTTCATGAAATGACACAGGCCAGCATGGCTGGATAGAAGAGAGGCAGTGATGAATGTAATGTAAAAGACAATATTATTTGGAAAGCCATTTTAAAGGTTTTAAATCAAAGAAGGGGCATAAACAGAGAAAACTATAAAAAAGTCACTGGGGCAGTATGGACTATGAAGAGACCAATTTGGAGGCGTAATGCTACTAGCCTAGGTGAAAGGTGATGACAGCTTGGATTACAGTATTTAAAGGTCCGGTATATATGTCAAACTGTTAAAAACTAACTGCTGGAAAAATGGGAAAGAGCAATGTTAACTTTAATGTCTTTTGTTACAACAGATATAAGTATGTAATTACTAAACACTTATTCTATAAAAACAACATATATTTTGTGATTTTAGGCTGTTAACAACTGTAGTAGATAGATATTATCTCAACTTTGCAAAGAAAAACAGGCACTGTCACATCATGTAACTTGTTCAAGGTGAAACAGATTAAAAGTAGAAGTGAGATTTGAATCTAAACATTCTCACTCCAGAGTCCATAATTTTAACTATTATGCTATACTTAGTATTGTCATACAATGCTACTTTTGAAATTAAAAAACAGCTTATAAAAACACATGCCAAGTTAATTCTTAAGGAAAGTGTGGTAAGTTTATGGGCATTTATGATGCTCAGTAAAGTATGTTATTCAAATTCTTATATATACCACACAGAACTGAGTAAAAATAGCCAGGTATTGTGCATGCCTATTTGTTGTTGTTGTTAGGTGCCATCGAGTCGGTATCCGACTCATAGTGACCCTCATAGGGTTTTCAATGGCTGAGTGCTTCGGGATTGCCTTGGGAATGGGTTGCCAGGCCCTTCTCCCATTTTTGTGGTGCTGGGAACTGAACTCGGGACCTCAGAGACTTCAGCGCAGCGCTCTACCCAGTGAGCTAAATCCCAGCCCTGCATGCCTATAATCCCGGTAATTTGGGAGGCAAAGGCAGGAAGATCACTAATTCTAGGCCAGAGGCAGCCTGCATAACTTAGCAAGACACTGACTAAAACAAAGAAAAAAAATTATATATATAAATTATATATATATGGCAGGTAGCAGGGTGGGGGAAGGAGCCAGGGCTGAAACCCAGTGGTAGAGCATTTGTACAGTATGTGTGAGGACTGGGTTCAACCCCCAAGTATTGTAGTATATACATACAAACAGACAAATTAAGTATGAAAAAATCTATGTCAAGAGATGTCAGGCTTGAAAGAGATGAACCACAATTTGGCTTTGCATTTTACTGGCAGCAAATACGCAGGAAAACATGCCTGTATATAGCCAATGAACAGGTAAGCTATATCATGATTCTAAGAATAAAAAAAAAATTCAATTGCTCAGAAGGTGGTGAAATATTACACACCTAGTCATAAAAGTAAAAGCAAATTCTTTTGAGTCTTTTTTGAGACAGAGTCTCACTGTATAGCCCTTGCTGGCCTGGAACTTACTATGTAGCCCATGCTGGACTTAAATCCAAAATCCTCCTGCCTCAGATTCTGGAGTGCTAGGTCTACGGGCATGTACCACCACACCTGGCTTATCTTCCTAAAGAAAACAGTGGTTAATCCAGTGAATGATGTTCTGAGAACATTAAGAAAGAATATAGGAGGAAAGATAAGAATAAACACAGATTTTCAAAGAGTAATGAAGAATCAGACTTAGAACAGTAGTTTTCAATGCTGGGTATAAATTACAATCACACTGGAAGATTATAAAACTATCCCTGCCAAGAGCAATGTGAGACCAATGAGCATCTCTGGGGATGAGGCTTGAGTTTACTTTTTTAAAGCTCCTCGGATGAGTCTAATGCATAGTAATTAGATACTTTTCAGAAAATTCTAGAAACCAACCCAAGAAAATGATCTACCATGGAAAAAGTATACAAGTAAGAAAATGATACAAATTTTCTTACTCTTTTCATTAAATAGAAATTTCAATGAAATTTTTTTTTTCCAGTGCTGGGGTTCAAACCCAGCACTTTACACATGGTAGGCAAGAATTGTACCACTGAGCTATACCCTGACCAGTTTCAATGAATTTTAAAAATGTAAAAGAAAGAGAAAGCAATTAAATGTACCTGTAAATGGATCAACTCCAGCCATGGTAGCACCCATACCTGCAGAACCTGGCACATAACGACCAGCACCTACAATGCAATAAAGCACATAATAAGCAAAAGTAGCTATGAATTATAAACTATTACTTCTTTACATAACTTATTTGCATTAGTAGTCACACTTCAGAATGGCATCTTTATATACATAATAAATGTTCTGTAAATTTAATACGGAAAAATGTTTAGAAGAATGCACTGCATACAGTAAGTGCCCAATAAATGTTAGCTAAAAAAAAGTAATTCTCAAGTGACAAACGTTATGTGCCTTCTACATTATAATTATAGAAGTTTCCTGAGTTATAAAAAGTCGATTGAAGAGAAAGTTTTCCAGAATGAAATGTGAATGCTGATCTATTAAGTAAAAGGATAAGACTAGCTACTACCACATAAGACAATCAGAAAAGACTTAGGTAGCAGTTAGGGATGCTATGTCAACAGTCCAGGCACATTTGAAATTATACTGTGACTATCTTGAAAATATAAAGAAACATGAAAAATAACTGTACAGAAAGAACCAGCAGGATTTGGAGATGTTCAGAGCCCTTGATCAGCCTTTGAGGGGAGGGGGAAGTTCTGGCTACCCTTGAGTTTATAATCTAGTTGGTACAATAGGTGCAATACACAAAGACAAACTAAAAAACAAATACAAAAGGATATAAATAAGATTAATTAATATAATGAAGACCACAGAATAAGTGGATTTGTTGAGTTTTTAACTATATGCCAGCCAGCACACTAAGTGTCTTATATACACTGTTATTAAAGTATTAAATATTGTTATAATTCATAATACTTCAGATACGGAAGGTTGAATAACTTGCTCAAGGCATGAAGCTATTAAGAGGGAGAGTATAGTCCTACACTTTTCTAAGTGGGTTCCCTGGCCAACTGAAAGGAGTCACCTATTTATTAGGTAGATTCTTAGAGTTCATCCATAACCCAGTTGTACTCTAAATTCACTTCACTTCACAAAGAGATAGGAAACTTTTTAAAATACCTTACAGCAAACCATCCCTAAGATCATTTAATCAGAAGCCTTGGGTGAGGGATGATGACATAAGTATTTTTAACCTCCCTACCAGCCTAGTGAATCAGAATCTCTGTGACTAGAATATTGGAATAAGTAAGTTAAACAAATTTCCCAAATCATTCTAATGGACATTAGACGTTGGAGTATAAATTAATAAAGAAAAAACAAAGAATTAAAATTGGCCTGCAGTAAGCCAGATGGGGAAATCTTTTTGTCTCTAGTGTCATTGGAAAATCTGGGAAACAACAACAACAATAATAATAGCTAATAGATGGCTTAAATATATTCTAGTCATTTTGTTAAACACTTTACAAGTATTATGCTATTTGATTTTTATATCGCAAAATGGTAGATGCTGTTATTTATTGTTTGTTTGTTTTTGTGTTTTAGGACAGGGTCTCATTAAGTAGTTCAGGCTTCTTGCCTTTAAACTTGCTGTGTAGCCCCAGCTGGCCTCAAACTTGAGATCCTTCTGCCTCAGCCTGCCAAGTGCTGGGATTACAGGTGTGTGCCACCAAGCCCAGCTCTGTATCTACTTTTTATGCAAGTGTAGTGCAATGATCCTAAGAAAGGCATAATTCTCTTAGACATTTAGTATACTATCTTACAAATCTACATAATCAATGCATCTTCTGAGTTACTGATACTGTACACTAGTGAGATATGCTCTAGTTTTGATGGCTCCAGGAGTTATCTTGATTTTGTTGGGATTGGTTGAATCCCAACCAATTGGATATGTTGGATATGTTCTTTCTGTTTCAGAAAAAAAAGCCATCAATGAGATTCTAGAACTCTATTGGAATAAGTTTTAGGGCATTACTATTCTTGAATTGCCGATAAAATGAAAGTCATCATTTTATCTACTCTTAGATTCTTTTTACTGTTTGAAATCACATTATGTCATCAAAGACTTCCTTAACAGCCACTGAAGTATCACAGCATTTAGCTTGATAGTTGGTAGTTGGCTATTTTTATATACTGGTAGTTAATGTACGGGCTACAACCATTTCCACTTGGACCATCAATTTATTCCTAGGAAAAAGGGAACTCACTGAGAGCAATTCAAAGTTTCATGACACTGACCTACAGTTGTGTGTTGGCCCAATCTATGGCTGAGAGAGGTCTGTAGCTTGTCATTTTTATAGCTCATAGTAATAAGTCTGGAAGTCAAGTAGATTCCATAAAGGTTAGGACTCTCTTCCCAAATTGAATATATTGTCCAGGAACTCTGCCTGAAGATCCAACAGCAGCATCATAAAAGATAGCAAGCACCATTCTAAAAACAGAGCCTTCTTCAGCTGCATTAAAGTCCCACTCTCATAACTTTTTTCCAGTAGCATTCACACTTAGGCTTGCATATCTCAGGAAGTAAACTCACTCTGAAGAGATACAAAGACACTTAGGGCTTCAAGAGGCCATTAATAACTTAGATTAGGAAGACTGATCCTGGGTAGCTGGATGGAATGCCTTCTTCCATGCTAAGTCGAAGTATGACTGAGCAGATTTCTTGATTGCACTGCTCCATGCAATATCAAGGACTCCCATGGCTCCTTCTCTGCTTGTGATTGGTAGCATCTTGCCAATGATAGCACTTATGCTGTGTCTCGCTTGGAGCATTCCTCTATTATCTAACTTTGCAGATTAAAATAATAGGCTTAGGCAGGTTAGGTAACTTGCCAACTTCTCATAGCAAGTAAGTGGGAGAGCCAGGTTTTGAACAAAGGTCTGACCCTAAAATCTATATTCTTTTTATTTTTATTTATTTATTTATTTTGTGGTGTTGAACCCAGGGTCTCATGCATACTTTGCAAGTGCTCTACCACTGAGCTGCACCCCCAAGCCCTTTTCGTAAATTTTTTTTTTTTTTTTTTGTTCTGGGATTTGAAGACAGGGCCCCCCACTTGCATGCTTTGCAAGTACTATACCACTGAGCTGTACCCCCAGCCCACTTTTCCTTTTTTGGGGGACAGGATTTTGCTAAATTATGCAGACTGCCTCTGATCTCAAACTTGCGATCCTCCTGCCTCTGCCTTCTGAGACGTTGGTACTACAGGTGTGCACCACCACACCTGGCTCAATTTTTTAAATTTTTGAGTCAGGGTCTCACTAAGTTACACAGGCTGCCTCTATCCTTGAACTTGAGATCCTCCTTCCTCCACCTCCCATGTCGCTGGGAATATAGGTGTGCGCCACCACCCCTAGCCTAAAATTTATACTCTTAATTACTTGCTTTCCTGGCAGGAAGAACCACTGGAGAAAATAATGAGTTCTAATAATATGCTATTTCAAAATCATGAGGAAATTATAAAAACAAAAACTTGAAGTTAATTGGAGATACATCAAAATTAAAAATACAGATAAGGGAATTATCAGTTACTGGATAATATCTCCAAAATGTAAAGCCATATAATGCAAAACGCTATTTAGCAAAGAAGGATACATTTATCAAAACTACATCCCACCTGTGAAAGGATCTGCTGAGGGCAGCGTGTTGGAAGATCCTGCAGAGCCTGGAACATATCGACCACCACCTGCACATAAAACAAAGGAAAAGCTGAAGTACACCAAAATTTTAAATTTCATAGACAACACAATGCTTACATTAGAAGAATCTATGTTTTTTTTGGAGAAAAAATTGAAGAGCAAGGCTGTCACATGACAGAAACTAAAGTAAAAAATCTTATAGCTAGAAGGAAACTAAAATTTCAGTGATTCTCCAAGGTTTGTTTTTAACTTTAATGCCTTTTTATCTTAGTCCCTTGCACATAAATATTAAAATAACTGAATCCAAATAAAAAGAGAATTGTAGGTGATCCCCAGCCTAAATAATATACACATACAATCAATTCCTGCTTGTGTTCCTATACAAATTCACTAGAATTCCTGCTGTTGCTGTTGTTATCAAAACCACAGGCATTAAACGTTAATCTTTTAGAAAAGCCCTGGGTTCATTAATTCATGTGTCAAACAGTACACTCTGTGCCGGGGATCCAGCAGTGAGCAAAATTGCTTGTATCCACTGAAGCTTACAACCTACTGGAGAAAAGAATTACAAAGGGAATGAAAGCTCCAAAGGAAACAGATTTCCATTTACACATTTATAAGTGTGTACAGTATATGAGAATATGTTTTGTTAGTTTTTCTAGGGAAATAATTAGGTCACCCAAAAAGATATGTAAGAATTCATATAAAGTTAGAATCGTGTAAGAACAAAACAATTACTAGATTTCCAGACAGAGCCAACTATATTAATACCTCTCCTTTATGCCAAAACATAGCTTAGCTTATACATGATTGCAATGTATGCATAGGACTCTTGTCCTATAGTCTAAAATTTCAACACCCAAAATACCCAGGTAATAAGCATCTAAATATTTTTCCTTTTTTTGTGTTAAGTGCAAGTATTTGGAGAGTTAATGTTATTTGTAATTCAGTAGTAAATTACTTTGATAATTCTGTTAAGTCAACATGCAGGTGAGATTATTATGTGAATGGGCAGTGGAATTTTATACTAAAAGGGGATAATGTAGTAACATGGAGCTTGGAAGAAAGGCAAATATATATGAGTTTGAGACAAGAAGATACAGGGTTCTTATAGAAAAAGAAAAATGACTAGCATATGAAATATAAAGAAATGATATAGAGGCACAGGGGATGTAACCCAGTAGAAGACTACTTGCCTGGCAAGGCATGGTGGCACTTGTAAATCACACACTTGGGAGGCTGAGGCAGGAAGATTTCGAATCCAAGGTCAGCCTGAGCTACATAAAAAGTTTGAGGCCAGCCTGGACTATATAACAAGACCCTCTCTCAAAAATACAAGCAAAAAAAGAATACTTGTCTGGCATGTGCAAGCCCTGGAATTCCCAGCATCACAAACACATATATACATGAAGAAATGACAACAGTAAAACATTAATAGTAAAGTACCTATTTCAAAATTTATTTAGAATGAACTTTGTAAGCCCGGCATAGTAGTGCATGCCTGCAGTCCCCAGAGACTCAGGAGGCAGAGACAGGAGGATAACAAGTTTGAGATGATAGGCAGTCTGCATGACCACGTCTTAAAAAATAAAAAAATGGGCTGCGGGTGCAGTTCAGTGGTACAGTACTTACAAAGCATGCAAGTACAAGGCCCTGGGTTCAACCCCAGTACCATAAAAGAAAAGAAAAAAAAAAAAAAAAAAAGAATTGACCTTGCACAAAGAGGAGACATTCTACTTCTTCCTGTACCTCAGTTCTCTGGATCCAGAACGTAAGGTAATACTATTAGTATTATAATCCACTTCCTGGGAGTCAGAATACAGACTACTACTTAGATTATAATGTATAAACTGGCCTGAGATCCTAACCCCAGTAATGTTTTAGATACCACATACGATATTACAAGCAACTAACTTAATTAAATCAATGTGTGAAATACAAATCACATACCAACAATTCAATCCTAGAGTGGACACTCAACTAATTTCACCTTACGTGAAAACAAAATAGCTTTTTACTAAATCTTAACATAATGTACATTCTTAAAAATGGAAACTAGGGTATGGAGGGGAGGCATCAGTTTAGTGGCAGAACGCTTACATAGCACACATGAGGACCTAGGTCTCATCCCTAGCTTCATTAAAAAAGCCTATATAAAGGAACTTATAACTTTTTTAAAAAATTTCAAGTTATTACATCAAAGTATCTTCATTTTCTTCAGTTTACAATAAGGCTGTATTTTTTTTTTTTTTTTTTTTTTTTTTGCGGTACTGGGGGTTGAACCCAGGGCCTTGCGCTTGCATGCTTTGCAAGTGCTGGACCACTGAGCTGCACCCCCCGCCTTTTTTTTTTTTTTTAACTTTTTGAGACAGGATCTCGCTAAATTACACAGATTGCCTCTGGTCTCTAACTTGCGACCCTCCTACCTCTGCCTCCCTAGCCGCTGGGATTATAGGCATGCGCCACCGCGCCCGGCTTGAGGCTGTATTTTTAAAAGAATAAATGTTTTTATAAAACAGAATTACTGCGTAATTCAAGGTTAAAAATATGTGAAGTAAAAAAATTACGTGTTTATTTAACAGCTAATCATAAAGAGTATTTAAGCATATCTGAAAAATTAAACAGGCTGGAGGCAGAGCTCAGTAATATGAATTTGTGCTTAGCAGGGCTACAAGTCCAAAAAAATTGGGTTCAAGTTCAGGAGTGGGCTCAATATGCTAAAATGTAGAGGGTTCGGGTTTAAAATGTTAATCCTAAATGTAGAGACAAAATTTTTTCAGTTTTTTTCCAATTGTTGTTGTTAGGTGCCATTCAGTCGGTATCAGACTCATGGCGACCCTATATACAACAGGTGAAACACTATTGTCAGTGCTTCTCTACTATTTATAGGGTTTTCAATGGCAGATTGATTTTAAGGAGTGGGTTGCCAGGTCCTTCTCCCAAGCTTACAGTATCTGGTGTTCCCAGGCGGTCACCCATCCAAGTACTAACCAGGCCCAACCCTGCTTAGTTTCTGAGATCTGATGGGATCAGATGCCACAGTGCTACGGCCGTAGACTTTCAAATTATTATGTATAATAAAATAGCTAGTGATTTAAAAAAAGAAAAAGAAAAAGTACAAACACTAAAAGCTGAGCCTGAAATCAATTTTTCACTGGGTTTGGATTCTATTTGAAGCCCTACTATCTACACATAGCACTTAAACCTGATCCCAAACTAAACCCAAACCCTCTAAATTTTAACATACTGAACCTACACCTGAACCTGAACCCAATTTTTAGGGTTGGAGACCTGGTGCTAAGGTATGTGCAAGGCCTTGGGTTCAATCCCCAGTACCAAAAATCAAAACAAAACCCAAAAAAAACCCCAAATACCCCAACATTGATGGAAGTATGTTAAGACTTACTACAAATCCTAACTCACCTGTAAATGGATCTGAAAAACTGGTATTACCAAGTCCCAACATTTGACCTTTTGTGTTATCAATAATAAATTTAGCCACCTGATCCAAAAACATGGGATTCAAATCATTCTTCTGCAAGAAGTTGTATGCAGTTAGCCAGGGATCATCACTAGTATTGTATGGCAATTTATACGATGGACCACCTTCATTGACATCAATTGAGAAAACATAATCAAATTCCTACAATAGGAGAATAAAATAAAATAAAAAGATAAGTGATTACCAATTCACCTGTTCATATATGTTAATTACAC
Source organism: Pedetes capensis (assembly GCA_007922755.1). Taxonomy (NCBI): domain Eukaryota; kingdom Metazoa; phylum Chordata; class Mammalia; order Rodentia; family Pedetidae; genus Pedetes; species Pedetes capensis. The sequence goes on along the minus strand of VMDO01007565.1, from coordinate 52,126 downwards.
ATAAAGTAACAAAGATGTTACATGTTCTTTATTTTAATAATTACAATACTTAAACTTTCTCCAAAATGCAATGCTAAAAGCCTCCTTTTTGGCAAATAAAGATGAATAGCATAATCTACATGCACTGCAAAATGAGTATTTCATTGGTGGGTAGGAGTATGAGAGCGAAATTACAACTATCTATTATTAATTCTAGGGCCAAAGGAGGATTACCAAATGTTTGTTCCCAAGGCCAAAAGTATCAGCTGTTATGGTGCCCTACTCAACAAAAAAAAGGCTGACATTAGATGCACTGCCCTGTAGGGTCCTTTATGTTTTGCCAAGTTAAATAGAACCAGGCATTAAGCATGAGCTGACAGGCAGCACAGAAACTTCTAATCCAAAATAGTTGGGAAAAATTATGTATTGTTCTTGTTAGGTGCCATCAAGTTAGGTCAGACTCAGAGCAACCCTCATAGGGTTTTCAATGGCTGATTGTTTCAGGATAGTCCTGGGAGTAGACTATCATACCTTCTTATTTTTACAGCACTGGGGATCTAACCCAGGTCCCCAGAAAGTATGGAACAGCACTCTATCAACTGAGCTAAACCCCAGCCCCATAAAAATGGCGAATTTGTCTAGTGCATGCACCTTTCTCTATAGGGAAAGATATTTTTAAAAAATCAATTTTATGACAGGGATAAAAGGTAATTTTCCCACAGTAATATTTTTAAATTTCAAAACACCAAAGAAAATTTTCTCAGTACAAGAAAACCTTTCATTTGCCTAATAGTCTAAAATAATAGAGAGTAGAAGTTGACATACTTTCCCTTCATATAAAACTTTTCCAGATGTTTGCTGATTAGCACCAGATGAGCCAACAACATCTCCAATTTTTATCCACCTCCCTTCACTAACACTCCACTGATAGGCTTCAACTTTCTCCCCATCTCTGATTAGACGAGTCTGTCCTTCTCTAGTACCTTAAAACAAAAATTTTAAAAATCAAAAGTAGAATGGTAGAGCAAAATTCAAAAACATTTAAACAGAAAATACTTAACATTAAAATTTATATATAAAACAGAGTACTTATTGTGGCTTAAAAGAAAATTTTATTAAAAGATTTTAAAATGAAATTCTACTAGAAATTGGTGAAAAGAAAATAATAAGGAAATTTCATTAAATAAAGGAGAGTTTAAAAAATGGGATTCTATTAGGAAATAACCAACCCACTGAAAATGAAACAAGTTTATTACCAAGTATCTCCACCAAAACATTTCATTTCATTAAATGGTTCTCCATTCTTCCAGTCGCTCAGGCCAAAAAGTGTTAAGAGTCTGATATCTCTCAATCTCACAGCCAATCCTTTAACAACTTCTATCAGCTCGTTACTTAAAATTTATCTAGAAAACTATGTCTTCTCAATATCTCCCCCATTATCCCTTGGTACAAGACACCATCATTTCATAGCCAAATTGATTCAATGGTCTCCTACTCCTGCTTTTGGCTCTTCAGATATATTCAACCCAGCAACCATAGCAATGCCTTCCATCATTTAAGTCAGGCCTAAAACCTTTGCTTAAAACCTTTCAGTGGCTTCTCGTCTGTTGATAAAAGCTTAAATCCTTGAAGTGATGTACAAGGCCAAACAAACAAAAAACAAAAAACCTGCCCCCACCATCCTCTCTGATCTTTCCTTCTCATATTCCTCCAGTCCCCTCATCACCCTACTTCAGCCACTTTCTCCCAAGTGCAATGCTTAAAAGCCTTGCACTATTTATTTTGCTCATGACACTTCCCACCATTGCTTTGGCACTCTAAATGCAAACCTTAAGACAGTATAAAAAGTCAAATAAAATCTAGTATCATAAAATTAGTTTTGACCTGATGAACATCCTGAAAGGATCTCAGAATCTCCAGGGGCCCACAAACCGGGTTTTGAGAAGCATTGATATAATGGATCAGGGATACGTCCATATCAAGATTTCATTTGAGATGACTTTTGTCCTCTGATTTCAAATTCATATGATTCCCAACTCATCCAACAGACATTGCTTTATTTTAAGTTCATTTTCATGTGTAGTCTGTACACCTCTTCCAGGGAGTCCAATTAACTGAAAGTATTAAATGAGTGACTTTTGAGTACTCACTACTTTTGAGTTAGGTGAGGGGAGATTTATTAAAAAGAAAAATTCCTGTTTATGGAAAACTTCACTCAAAGTTCAAACTGTGAGACACAGTCAACAATATGGTTTCTCACAGCAGTTACATGAGATAGTAAAAATTCTCAAATATCAGTATCTGGCAACAAGAATTACAATGAAACATGAGCAAAACATTTTTTTCTTATCACTCTTAACATGTCAAAGGGCAAATATGGTAGCATTTTAAATTATTAGATACACTAAAATATTTACCAGGTTCATTCAGATGTTCCCTCCCAGGAAGCTGTTCAGCATTAATGTCCCCTAAATCACCAGTTTTGGAATCAATGGTTGCTTGAGAGAGCTCTTTTTCAAAAGCCTTGATTTCCTCAGGACTTGCTGTCCGATCCTCTGATTCTGTAAACACTCTAATAATACCATCACTACAAGGAAAAACAAACAATTTTAATGTCATTGCCAGTGTTATCGACATTCTTACATCTGGATGACTCAAAGCAAGGATAATCTACATCTATTGCTCTTGTTAGGTGCCATTGAGTCGTGTCCAACTCATAGTGACCCTCATAGGGTTTTAATGGCTGATTGTCTCAGGATTGTTTCAGGATTGGGCTGCTGTGTCCTTCTCCCATTTTTTGTGGTGCTGGGGATCGAACCCAGGGCCTCAGAGACCACAGAGTTGTACTCTACCAACTGAGCTAACCCCAGCCCAATCTACATCTATGAATATGAAAAATGTTGTTGTGTATATATTGCTGAGTATAGCATTTTGCTGACTTTGGCATATGTTACTACTGATTATTTCAGGTATTTAAAGATGTTACTGGCAAAAGACAAAATATATATTTAATACAATTTTCAATTCTAAGTTCAATACTTACCACCATAATAATCTAGAAATACAATATTTACTTTTAAAGTCAGTTTTACACAGGTATTATAACATAAAGACAGCGAGTGCTTGGCCAGACATGGTGGCTCATACCTTTTATCCTAACTTGGGCTACATGAGTGAATTCAAGGCCAGCCTGGACTACATAGAGAGCTCCTGTCTCAAAAACAAAAAGCAAGCAAACAACAACAACAACAAAATGGTAGTGAGCTGGTTTAACATATAAAAGACTCAAAGACTTATAAACTAGTAGGTGTTCAATAAGAAGCAAGGTTTTCCTTTACTATGCTAATAACTAGCAATGTAACCAAATCAAAGAAAAATATGAGCTCATGTTTAGACTGGATGGCAGCCCCCAATCTCTATTCTCAGAAAAATTTCTCCCTTTCCATGATTTCTCAATTCTAAATTTTGAAGTAGGAAAGCTTTTTTGTGGGTGTGTGGTACATGGGCATTGAACCAAACTGTATTATCTCTGCTCAATTCTATAGAATACTTTGTTAACTACTAAAATTATTTTCGTTATTTCAGTTGGTCTATTTTTCTTTAACTTCTAACACACTTTAGAAGAAGAAATCTAAGCCAACAAATGAATCTCTGGCTCAGCCAAAAGTAACACATTTCTACTTTATTATACTTTCTATTCCTTATAGCTATCACCTTTCATTAGTCTTACCTTCAAGGGCCACAGTTATCTATACACCTTTTCTGTGTCTATTTCCTCGAATACCTGTCTCTCCTCATCTTTACCTTTTCTACAGTTTTCAACCAAACCAAAATGTAATGTCAAAAGAGGCACGATTAACATCTTTCAAACCAAATCTAAATGATTTTTGAACTTTCCCTTCCTTGACCCTCTCTAGCATTTGTTGGTTGCTCTTTTTTTTTTTTTTTTTTTTTTTTTTTTTTTTTTTTTTTTTTTTTTTTTTTTTTGAGACAGGCTCTTGCTATGTAGCCCTGGATGGTCTAGAATGCACTATGGATCTCAGGCTGGCCCTGAACTTGTAGTGATCCTCCTGCATCAGCCTCACAAGTGCTAGGATTACAGCAGTCACCACTATGCCTGATCAAGCATTTTTTGACACCAATGATAATTTCCCTCCAAAATCTCTTCTTTTCCATCTCCCTGGATTATAACATCTGGATTCCTTTGTATTCTTTAACCCATTGCCCTCTTTCTCTAGCCACTGTGTAATATGAGATGCAGTTCTTGGTCTTCTGTTCCTTCTCTGTATTTCTTCCCTCAGGGACAGGTGAGGCTTATTTATAGCATTTTTTTCCCTCCAGAACTAGGGTGCTTAAACCAAGGACTCACACATACTTTGCAAATGCTCTACCACTGGGCTGCACCCTTATCCCATTTTTTATTTTTTATCTAGAGTCAGGATCTTGCTAAGTTATGCATGCTGTTTCTGGCTTTGAGCCTACAATCCTCTTGCCTCTGCCTCCCAAGTCCCTGGAATTACAGGTATAAGCCACCATGCCCCGCTTGTTTATAGCAGTTGTACGTAAATTCTTACCTTAGTCTCAGTTCTTACACTAGGTTCCAAACCAACTACCCATGATATACTGGCATGAGGGGCTAACCACCTGGCAGATGCAGGAAGTCTGAAGCCAAAGTTACAACCTTAATGCACCAAATTAATCACCCTACTTCTCCATTTTTATTAATGGAGACTGCCAATCACCATAAGTCTGGGGCTTTATCCTTTTCTTTCCTCATTTTCCTGGTAACTTTTTCTCTGAATTGTCTCATTTATACTTCTTAGTCATTGGCATTGTGGGATCAATGTTTTGTAACTTCAAACCCCTGTTGCTGCAATTAATTTCTAGTTTGCTTTCCTGTCCAGTGTCACATCTAGTTAAATCCAATCTATATATTTACTAATTCACAAATTCTACTTTAATTTGATCATTTCTTGCTCAAGAGCTAAAACTCCTTAACCTCAAGCACTGAATATGAAAAATGCCTGCCTTACACCCTGCAAGGTTCACAGCAGTTAATTCCTACCACATCAACTATTCACTATTTCCAAGCTTTAGTCCTCTATTATTTCCCTTCATCTCCTATGCATACCACATTTATTCCACAAGGAAATATCTACCATCTCTCCTAAAAGAAATTCTAATTTCTTTTCTTACTCATTATCTTTCAAAATCCAAGTTGAACTTCTCCAGAAAGTTTTCTCACACCAAAGCTAGGCACCATGGTGCACACCTGTAATCTCAGCAACTCGAGAGGGAAGACAAGAGGACCACAAGTTTGAAGCCAAAGGTAGCCTAAGCAACTTAGTGAGACCCTGTCTCAAAATAAAAGATAAAAAGGGGGTTGGAGGTGCAGCTCAGTGGGAGTATCCCAGGTTCAGACCCCCAGTACCCTTAAAAAAAAAAAAAAAAAAGGAAGAAAAAAAGAAACCAAAAAGGGGAAAATAAAGTTTTCTCACACTAATATCTACCTTCGCTAACTTCTTTTGCATTCAGTATTTCAAACTGAACAAATTACAGTACAACATCATTGTAATAAAGGATGTATCATTAGCATGAAAGTTGTTATACCTACTATTGTTTTGTTCAGTAACAGAAATGTACATAGTCTTCCCAATTCAACTGAAATTTCTATGGCTTTCCTCTATATATTCTAGTGCCTACCAAAGGACTGCATAAAATTTATTGATTCACTATAATATAAATACCTCGCACCAACCACAATGTCACTGTTGTCCAGCACACAGCAGCACCATATAGACTGCGCTGGAAGTCGGATTGTTTGAGCACATTCCCCATGTTTCCAGATTCTCAGAGATCTGTCCTCTCCTGTTGTCACAAAATCTAAAATTAATGAAAACAGACAAAATTTGTTTGGATAAAATTGAGCATTATTTATAACACTATTTTTCTAGATAAATCGATGTGTTTTTTTGTTTGTTTTGTCTCTGCGGCATTGAGGGACTGAACCCAGGGCCTCATGCATACTTTGTGAGCACTCTGCCACTGGGCTGCACCCCTTGTCCCTTTTAAAATTTTTTAAAAATGAGACAGGATCTTGCTAAGTTATGCAGGCTACCTCTTGCCTCCAACCTACAATCCTCCTGCTTCTATCACACAAGGCCCTGGGATTACAGGCGTGCGCCACCATACCCAGTTTACCTTCAATGTATTTTAAAATTAGTTTTAAATTTTGTCACTTATAGACAACTTCAAAAAGCACATTTTTATTCATTGTACATCGTATATCCTATATCTTGCACCAATAAATACTGTCTTTCCTCAGATAGTCAAGAACTTTATAATAACACAACCATCTACTCTAAACTAATTAAAAGATGGCCATACAATTTTCTCTATCAAGAAATAGTTGCAAAATTATGTAGTCACAGATAGTAAGGTGACTTAAATCACCTCTCCTCTCTTCATCTCAAGAAGGTAATGGAAAAATCCACAATAAAAAATTTTAAATGCACAGGATAAGATTATCTTACCTCTACAATTTGGAAAGACAGATATGCTATAAATATAATTTGTATGTCCATAGTACACTTCAAGACACTCGCCAGTGATTTGCCACCTTCTAATACTAGCATCATTTGCACAGGAAAGAAATTCTGTTTCACTTAAAATTGCCAAGCCTCTTACACAGTCTTCATGACCTACATTAAAAGAATAACGTAAATCAATAAATGTGTCATTTGGTTGATGCTTTATACATTTTACTAACATTATAAAACATATCAGCAAATCATAAAACTGATTTTTCAAGATAGAGGAATTTCATTTTTTTTCTGTAGAAAGGTCTGATAACCAAAATATGTTTTTTAAATTTGACATGTTTTTGTTGTTGGTGTTGTTTGTGGTGCTGGGAATCAAACCCAGGGCTTTGCGCATTCTAGACAAGTGCTCAACCACTGAGCTACAGCCCCTATTTGGAAATATGTTTTAATTATCAGTCTTGGGAACTTGTTTTACATTTATCATATCCTCTCTAGATTATTTCCTAAACCCTCCAGAAACAGTATCCTGATCCCAACAATTCTTCATTTTCATCTGACAATTCATTTTCAAATTTTCCTTCTCAATAATTCATAATTCATAAAATAAATCAGAATAAGTCACCATCTTCAAACATAACAAGAATATATAATAAAGAGTAAATACCTCCTAAATTTAAGGACAAAGCATTCTCTGAAGCTTGTGATCTACTAAAGGAAATGAGAAGCTACAATATTCCCATACTATTTATTGATTTAGATTGGTTACCACAAATTAATGACTTGATACACATACAGAGTATATATTGAAGAAACAGAGCGTGGTGCTTAATTATAACTCTATCCATTTTCCATCTACAGATACTTTTATATGAAAAGGGATTTCTTGAAGTATTATCCATGGTGATGATAAACTTTTAAGGAGAAAATTAAGAGGAAAAACAAAAACAAAATCTCACACCATAAATATAAGTGCTCCACAAATAAATCATGAATAGTGATATTACTGTTAGACAGCAGAGGGGCTGGAAATGTAGCTCAGTGATAGAGCACATGCTTAGCATGTACCAGGACCTAGGTTCAATCTGCAGTGCTAAAAATGAATAAATAAAAATTGACAGTAGATACCTCAGTGTGTTATTTCATTGCCACATTTAAAGACTTCCTACCTAAAGTCACATTTTAAAAGCCTAAATTTGTTATTATAAAATAATGGGATTGAATATAAAGGTACTAATTGTGCTTCCTTCCAGATGTGAAGATAAGACTAATGCAGCATCAGTAAAGCTTATGCTTGACTTTTCAGTCTGGATGTGTTAATATGACAAAAATATAACTGTATTTTGAGAGTTTTATATAACATATAGAACACATAGACATAATTTAGCTTATTAGACAGCTACATATTAGTCTATACCTGGTAGTTTTATGAGAAGTTTCATAACTTCTAAAAAGGCAACTGTCAGAAAAATTAGATTTACCCACATTAAGTTGCTCAAATATACTGATGTTTTCCAGATACAATTTTTAGGCTTCTAAACTTTGGGGGAAAAAACAAAGACAAACAAACAAAAATCAGCTGGGCAAATAAGTGATGATATTACAAAAGTTATCTACCCTGATCTTACCTGAAAAAGTCCTCTCACATCTTCCAGCCTTCCATAGTTTAATAGTCTTATCTGCTGATCCAGTTAACATTAAGCCCTGTTCAGGTAAAATTTTTACTGCCCAGACTGCAGCTGTATGACCCTGTGAATAAGATGGGTATCAATTTAAGTTGCCATAGAATCATCATACCTATCTAATATCTAGAATATTCATACAGAAATACTATACCTGTAAGGTCATCATGCATTTGTCATTCAGCCATACTTTAGCAGTTGTGTCCCACGAGCCACTAAGTAATGTCCCAAATTTTCCAGAGGAAAGACTACAAACTAGGCAGGGGAAAGCCATTAGTTAACACATTTTCATATGGAAAACTGTTCAACATTGCTAGTTATTAAAGTACTGCAATTTTCAAAACACTTAACAAAGTGATGAAATCTCAGCCAACTAAGGTTCAACTGTGTGGAGATACAGAAAAGCACAGGCTCTGCTGCCAGAATGCATGGATACAGGTCCGCCTGTGCCATTTACAAGCTGTATGATCACAGAGGTAATATTCTAGTAGACTCCTAGTTTGTGATATAGGACAAAGTGAGCTACATGATCTCTTCTAGCTCTAGGAAACAACAGTAAGATAATGAATGTACAGCCAAGTATGGTGGTGCATGCCTGAAATCCTAGCATTTGGGAGGCTAAGGCAGGAGGATCATAAGTCCAAGGCCAACCTAAGCTTCACAGCAAGTTCCAGGCCAGTGTGGGGTATGATAGCAAGCCTCTGTCTCAAAAGAAAGAAAGCAAGAAAAAAAAGTTTTAAATACTCTTCAATAATGACACCATCCCTAAATACATCTGGGTCTTCAGTTTGCTACATACAGAGACGACAGCCAAAAGATAAAGAAATAGCCTCCCTTTTCCTGATTAAATAACTTCTTTGCATAAAATAAGGAAAATAAAAATCATGAATCATATTAAAATCACCCAGCCTCTTCTTTTTATTATCTGAATGCTTTATTTTTTATATTATTAGCTCAGTGATAGAGCACTTGTCTAGCATGCATGAGACCGTGGATTCAATCCCCAGCATCTCAAAAATGAAAAAACAGAAAACAAAGAAACAGCATTTTTTATATACATAAGCATATGAACCTTTAAATTTGCTAATAACAGAAAATTTACAAACTAAGATGATCCAAAAAGGTTTTCACCACCAAGCACAGCTATCAGTAAAACAAAATATACCAAAAGTTTGAAAAAACAGATATGTGAATTTTACTGTTGAAGGGATATTAAGTTCTTCAAATAGAAAAATACCAAAGTGTTATACTCACCAGTATTTTTGTGACCTTTTAAAATATAAAGTGGCACTGGACTGTCCAGTGAGAAAATGCAAATATTGTGGTCATTTCCTCCAGTGGCAATTAGTCCATGAGGGTACATGTCACTTGAGGGTATGATGCACACACAAGATACAAAATTAGAGTGGCCACTCATACAGTGCATTTCTGTAAAGCCCCTGTTAGGACTGAAAAGACAAAACAATTAATAGATATGCATTTGTTCCCTAACTTCCCTAGGAACTAAACTGTTAGAGTACTCATTTTTATTAGTTTCAGGTTGAACTTCAAAATACATACTACTTTAAGAATTGTTTTTAAAGCTGGCGTGGTGGCACAGGCCTGTAATTCCAGCAACTCAGGAGGCAGAAGCTGGAGAATAGCAAGTATAAAGCCAAAGGCAGCCTGAGTAACTTAGTGAGACCCTGAGTCAGATAAAATATTACAAAAGGAGCTGGCAGTGCAACTCAGTGCTAGAGCCCCCCAGTACTGAAAAAAAAATAAAGGAGTATGTTATTTAATAGAAGGAACATTGAAGGGAAGGGAGGAAAATAAATGCTGCAAGTGGCTTTTCCTCTTTCTCCATCTTCATTCTACTCATCATTGATTGCTACTCTAAGAAATCCCTGGTGAAGGGAAACACACATGACATTAAGATAATGGAGCCAGGCACAGGGATACAGGTCTGGAATCCCAGTGATTCGGCTGGTGGAGGCAAAAAGATCACAAGTTTCAGGCCAGAGGCAACCTGCACAATTTCGCAAGACCTTATCTCAAAACAAAAAGTTAAAAATGGCCTGGGAATGCAGCTCAGTGGAAGAGCACTTGCAAAGCATGCGTAAGGCTCTAGGTTCAACACCTGGCACTGAAGGGAAAAAAAAAAAAAGAAGTGGAATCCACTGTCAATAAGCCTTAAATATACTGAGGACATTTTCATATTATGAAACATTAAGTTAGTACCCATTAATATAGTGTGTGTGTCTAATTAGCTAGAATATCAATTATTCTCAACAGGCAAAAAAAAAAGAGGAACTAATACAGGGGATATATGATTGGTATGAATGGGTGCTCTAGGGACAAAGTACATTAACAAGTGCCATAGGACTAGAATGATTACCAATTTGTTAAACATATTAATCAGTTAGCATCACTGCCTTACTTAACAAGTCAAACAACAGATTAGGATTTACTATGAGGAAAATAATTTGCTGCTAGGAAGGATATACAGTGTTACATTGAACTAAATAACCAAGTCTGCAGTCTATTTGAAGGTGTGGAAAATGCACATGGCAAGTCTCCCAGGTAAAAACTGGACAAACCTAATTTTGCTCCCTTCCCAAACCCCATTGAAACAGTAGATTAAATAGAAACAGTAGTTCATATTTCAATAAAGGCATGAATCAACAAAACCAAAGACAACAAAAGAGAAAGAATAAGAACACAACCTTGGTTTTGTTTTTGTTTTTTGAAGCTTGTTCATTGTGTGTGTGGGGGGGTGTTGGAGGAGTATTGGGGATTGAACCGAAAAACAAAACAATCACTGGATGCGATTCTCCAGCTTCCACCTTCTGAGTCACTGGGATTACAGGTGTGCGCCACTCTGCTCGACTCCAATGTTCAGTTTTTAACAAAAATATCACAAGGCAGCTGGGTACAGTAGTGCACACCTATAATCCCAGGGATTCAGGAAGCTCAGGCAGGAGGATTGCAAGTTCAAAGGCCAGAGACAGCCTGTGTAACTTAATGAGACTCTGTCTCAAGATTTATAAAATAATTAAAAATAAATTTAAAAATATCAAAAGGCATATAAAGAAACAGCAAAGTATGGACCACTCATAGAACAAAACTAAATCAACAGAAACTGTTTTTGAAGAAGACCTGCTGGCAGATCTACTGGACAAAGACTTCAAAACAACTACTCTCCCCTCCCCTACATAGGGTCTGGCTATATAGCTGAGGCTGGTCTGAAACTTGCCTTTGTAGTCCAGGATGCCTTTGAAATAACTACCTCCTGAGTGTTGTGTTAAAGGTATGTGCCACACCAACTGGCTTAAAATAACTGTTAGCCAGGTGCGGTGGTGCACGCTTGTAATCCCAGTAACTCAGGAGGCAGAGGCAGGAGGATTACAAATTCGAGACCAAAGGTACTCTTTAGTAATTTAGAGAGACCCTGTCTCAAAAAGTAAAAAAATAGGCTGAGGGTGCAGCTCAGTATACAGCACTTGCAAAGCATGTAGGTAGGAGGCCCTGGGTTCAACTTCTAGCAATGCAAAAAACAAACAAACAAACAAACAAACAAACAAAAAACCTGGTGTTATATACGTTCAAAGAACTAAAAGAAGATACAGAGGAAGGTAAGAACATGACATTCAAACAAGATAGAAATATTAATATGGAAATAGAAAATATTATAAGTCAAAAAGAAATTCTGAGGCTGAAAAATACAATAACTAAAATAAAAAATTCACTTGTCGTTAGGTGCTGTGGACTCGAGTCCGACTCATAGCACTATGTTCATATTCTCTGATTATTTCATTTACCTGCACAAATATGCATGTGAATCTGTCTAGAAAAATTTATTAGACTGATTCAAAATTTACTAGACTGATTCAATTTGAGCAAGTAAGTGAAATAATCAGAGAATAATGAAGATAGGAGAGTCAAAATGATCAAGTTTTAGAAACAGAAAAAATAAATATTTAAGATAAGTGAACAGAGCCTATGAGAACTGTGGGAAACAAGTGAACAATATACATATTGTAGAAGTCCCATAAGAGGGAGGGGAGAGAGAAAGAGAGAACCACAAGAATATTTAAAGAAATAATGCCTGAAAAAAAAATCCCACATTTGATGACAGATATGAATAAACACATCCAGAGAAATTGGATGTAAGACTCAAGGAACATCAAGATAAGGGTAAACTATCCAATGTATTTAAATGCCTTAAAAAGCAATTTAGATACATATTACATTTACTGATACACATTACAAAGACAAAAGAATCTTGAAAAGTAACTCATTACATTTAATCTCAATAAGATAATTAGCAGATTTTTCATCAAAATTTTGGAGAGTAGGGGCTGGGATGTATCTCAGTGATAAAGGTACTTGGAGTCTCTTTTTCCTTCTTTTTCTATTTTCTTCACTTGTCATTTGCTCATCTCTTCTTTCTCTAGAAACCATTTGCATACCTCTCTCTTCTCTGAGGCCCACTATCTTCTCTGTCCAAGGTACTTTTCCTTCTAGAAGTCTGCTTAGTTCTGTTCTGACTTTATCTTTCTATGGGAAATAGAAATATCCTTACGCAGATTCATCCAGGGAACCCAGTTTAAGTTCCTTTGCAGGCTTATGTAAGCGTCTCCTCAGTCTTCTCTGTAATTATTTCTTAATGGTATGCTATCTTTTAATAAACCTATTGTATACTCTCAACTACAAAAAAAAAAAAAAAAAAGGTATTTGGGTTCAGTTCCCAGCACACCTACACACATGCACACCCACACACAAACTACTTTGGAGGCCTTCAAAGGCAATGATCCAATATATTCAAAGTACTAAAAGAAAAAAATAAACAAGAATAAAAAAAACTATTAATCAAGAATCCTATGCTATGCAAAACTGTTGTTCAAAAGTGAGGTGGAAATTAGGACATTCCCAGATGACAAAAGTGAGGGAGTTTGTTACCACCAGACCTGCCCTGAAAGAAATGCTTACTGGAGTCTTCCAGGGTGAAATGAAAGGACATTAGACAGTAATTCAAAGACCCAAAGAAATAAAGACCTCAACAATGGCAAATACATCTATTAATAACTGTAACAGAGGTTTGTAACTCCACTTTTTTTTGACATCTTAAGAGACTAACACGTTTAAAATAATTATTAGTTTATGTTTTGGGGCACACATATATAGATGTAATTTTGTGACATCAACAGCCAAAAGAGAAAAAAATGAACCATAAAGGAATTTTGGAAGTGACAGTAAAGAGAAATTCCAGGATTATTTGTGTACCAGGGTGTAGTTCAGTTGGTAGAGAGCTGCTCTGCACTCTCTGAGGCCCTGGGTTTGATCCCCAACACTGTAAAAATGGGAGAAGGACCTGGAAACCCCCTCCAGAAACAATCAACCATTGACAACTCTATAAATAGTGGAGAGGCACTGACATAATGCTAGGTATGGCACGTCAGGGTTTGTTTCATCATATTATACATAGAGAGTCAGACCCAAGTCAAAGGCACCTACCAACAACAGGGATAGACATATCAGGTGAGAAAGTTTTCATTGTCAGAAGAGGAAATTATAAACTATCCAATGTACTTAAATGCCTTTAAAAACAATTTAGACAAAGAATTTGAAAGGTGGTCAGAAATGAGAAGTTAAATTCTCTCACTAACGGCCCACTATATGCCCTGTGCTTGGCAAAATGTAAACTGGGAGCTGAACCCAGGTCCTCGCACATAATCTGCAAGTGCTCTACCACTAAACTGCACTTTAGTTCCTTGTTAATTTTATTTTTATCTTGAGACAGGGTCTTGTTAGATTATACAGGCTGCCTCTGGCCTCAAACACAATCCTCCTGCCTCTGCTTCCTGAGTTGCTGGGATTCCAGGTGTGTCACCAAGCCCAGCAAAATATAAGCTCTTGATCAGTGTTAGTGGAATAAAGACATGAATGATCTTTGAATAACAAAGACAAAGCCAGGCACAGTGGCTCATGCCGACAACCCCAGCAATGGATACCAACCCAGAGGCAGCCTGTGTAACTTACTGGGACCCTCACTCAAAATAAAAAATAAAAAGTGGGCCAGAGTGCCACACAGTGGTAGAGTGCTTGCAAGGTAAGTGCAAGGTCCCAGGAAGCCCCAAGTTCTACCAAAAAATAAATAAATAAATAAAATAAAAAGGCTTAAATGAAAGAAAAGATCCAGTTTTCAAACAGAAGGCCATTTCAGCCCAAAGTTCTCTAAATTCTGGGTAAATGCAACCACTCCAGTAATTTTAACTTTTGTCAAGCTAGCAGAGTCCTATAAAACATGTAAAAGTTTAACAACAGGATTCAACTATTAAAACAGGTATTCTTTAACTATATCTTACTGAAATGTCTTTATCCTTCTAGTATATGTGTCTACTGGACTTATTTTATTCATTTATTTTTTTGGGGGGGGGGCATTGGATTGAACCCAGAGCCTCACACATGGTAAACAAGCACTGTACCACTGAGCTACACCACACCACCAATCTTTTAAAATTTTATTTACTTAATTTTCTGAAAGCCCTGTTCTAAAGGTACAAAGTTAATCAGTAATTGTACTCAAATACACAAACAGTTATCTACTAGTGTTACCAAGCTGTTTGGGATACCATAGAATCTTAAGAATTAGAACAGACTTTTGGAGGCCATCTCATCCAATTCAACACAGGAGTTTGGTCTACAAAATCCTTAGTCTAGGCTCCTGTGTGTTGACTGCACTACTGCAAAAGTCTCCAAACAGATCTACTTCCACACTTAGCCTTTCCAATCCATTTTCCACCAGTGGCTAACAGAGACTTCTTAACAAGTAAATCAGATCACACTGGTCCCTGCTTGAAACTACTTGAGTGCTTCTACCTACAAATTCCATGATCTGGTTCCTACCAGCCTCTGAGACTTACCCTTACCTCAATTTATTCCCTCCTGCCACACTAGGACCTCCCTTTCTCAATTCAGGGCCTCAAGTGTTTGCTCCTCCAGGATGTTCTTCCATCAATTCTCTCCATTCCACCCTCCCAAGACCAGTTCAGACTATGTTATACTTCAGACCTTAAGCAATAAAAACACCTCCCACCCCCTCAGACAGAATTCTTTAACATCTGTCCACCTAATTATCTATATATTTTCTTCATAGTATCTATGCCAAGTTTTGTTTATTTATGTGCACGTTTTTAGATACACCTTCCACAGAAGAGTAGAGTTCAATAAACACAGGCAACCTGGCTGTCATCTTCCACTCAGGATGCAAAACAAATAGGAACAATGGGGGCCATGCCACAGCCTGTAATCCCAGCGACTCAGGAGGCTGAGGTAGGCGGATTGGGAGTTTGAGGGTAGAGGCAACCTGAGTAATTTAGCAAGATCTTGTCTAAATAAATAAATAAATAGGCACTCAGCAGTTATTAACTGAATTTAAAGATGATCAAAGTCTGAAACTTACAGTGATGGAAGAGCTACTAAATAACAAAGTTAACTAATCTCAAATTTTCTTTTTTGTGAACTGAAATCTCTTTTCTAAGTCTTAAATTTCCCACTATAACCAACCAAATCAGAACTGAACCCTTGATCTTGATCTGGATTGGCCTTTACCATTAGGCTAATATTTGAGGGGGTAGGCGAATGGGCGTGAACCTCGCTGATAAATCTTTCGAAAGCAATGATAAATCCTTCCCCTTCTCATGAAAACAGCACATCTTCACACAGCAATAAACATTTGTTGGCTTTCATCACGTCCTCCGAAGACCAAACTAAGAAACTCTGGACAAGGAGAGGATTTAATGCAACTTCCTGCAATGCAATTGTTGAGAATTAAGGTTTTCAAAAATTAGATGTGAGAGACTACAGAGCAAGTCCTGAGGGGTAGGAAGACATCTGCCAGGTGCTTTCACATTACTTAACTTAGGAGGGTGCACTTGGCATCAGTAACTCCTCAAGTTTAAAGAAACCTGAGAAATCCTCTACCCAAAACGAAACCCCGAAAAGTTAAAAGGCTTGCCCAAAGTCAAGTTAGGACAAGGTCAAGTTAGTGATCAAATAAGGTTAAGAAGGCAGGTCCCTGATCCCCCATTTGATACACGTTCCACTTAAATCTCGCTGATTTCTTACACTGTGTGTCCAGAGTGCCAGAACTCATAATCAGCAGGGAGCCGGGAGCAGACAGAATGCCAGGAAGAGAAGTATACAGCAGGGAAGAAGTTTCGCTCTTCCCACGTGTCTGGAAGCCTACAGCCCACCCGGCGGCAGCCCGACTCGCAGCACTCACCTGTCTGGGGCCCAGAGCCGTGTGGTGCGGTCTCGGGAAACCGATACAAAAGCCCCGGGCGGATAGAGGCAGCACACCAGGCCCCTCACATCCAGCTCATGGCCCGAGAGTGAGCAGCTCAGTCGGTACCTGGCGCCGCCGCTCGCCATAGCCAGCCTGAGTCTGGTGCCCCTGAGCCGGGCACTGCACAAGATCGGTCCTCAGGGGCGGCCCGGCGTGGGCCAGGCTGCAGCGGGAGACTGGCCTGCAGGTGATGCGGGACCGGAGACCGGAAGAGCCCGACAGCCGGTGCGGAAGGGTGGAGGGGAAGGGGCGCGCCGAGCGAGCCGAGTGACACAGCAACCCTGACATGCACACCGGAATTCATCATCGGCCTCAGCCCGCCGTGACGCACAGGACGTGCGTCCCCGCCGCCGAGGCCACGCGGGGCTGGGGCTTGCTGTCTTCCCGCGATCTGGAGCGCCGGGAGGCAGAAAGGACGACACGCCGGCGCCCAGGCCCTTTCCTGACTTGTTCCTCTAGCTAGCCCTGGCCCCAATGTTTGTGGTTACCTGCGGATGCGAACCGGGACTACAAATCCCACAATGCCGCGCACCCTGAGGCGTGAGCGCCGGGCGCGCTGAATCCGAATACTTTAAACCTGGGTTCCCCCAGGCTGGGTTTCCCACAGCGGAAAGGTTCGGTGAGGTTGCCGTGTTTTCCTTTTGTTGGGCTTTCGTTTTCTCCACACCTCGGCAGAATCCCCTGAGATTTTTCACAAACTAAATGTTGTTTTTCAATTAAAATGGTAGTATGAAGCCAAAGTAGAAACTATTGATCACTTATCTTCATTAAGTGACCCAATCTCCTTACCCCTTACCATCAGATTTAGCAAATATATACGAAGTCCAGCATCCATTGTTTCAAAGCATGACCACGTTCACCAAACGGACTGTTCATTCAGCAGGTCTGGAGCTGAGAATACATTTTAATTTTTATTTATTTACTTATTTGTTTATTCATTTGGGGGACATGGTCTGGCTATGTAGCCCAGACTGGCCTCAAACTTTAGATCGTCCTAGCTCAGCTTCCCAAGTGCTGAGGGGTGAGAGTTCATATTTTTAACCCTGTTCGCTGGCATCCATCTCCACTATGCCAGAAACCCTTCTAAATTGCCAAGTGTAAATTGGGACTTTTCTACTACTCCCTTCATAAAGTTCTCGTTCTAGGTGTGGAATCCCTGCTCTGGTTTGTTTCTCTGATTTAAGTACCCAAATGTTAACATTTTAATAACTGCAGCCATGCCCTCTCCCTGGGAGTATTTACTACATTCTAAAGTTATATTCCCACTGGCTGTGGTGGCGCAGGTCGGTAATCAACTTGCAGAAGAGGATGAGGCAGGGGATCACCAGTTCGAGGCTAGCCTGGGCTACTTTTGGGATTCGGACCCAGCAACCCACTCCCAGAAATCAATCCGCCATTGAAAACCCTATGAATAGCAGAGAAGCACTGACATTAGTGTTTCGCCTGTTGTACGCGGGGTCACTATGAGTCTGATACCGACTGGACAGCACCTAACAACAACAAAGCTGTATTCCCAGTTTGATATCTCCAAACTTTAGATCTATATTTCCAGCTATTATAAAATTCGCCATTGAAAACCGTATGAGTAGCAGAGAAGCACTGACAATAATGTTTTGTCTGTTGTATATAGGGTCGCTATGAGTCGGACACTGCTTTGAGGGCACCTTACAACATTATAAATTTTGACATAAGCAGTGGCGCATATGTGTAATCCCAGTACGACAGGAGAATCGTGAGTTCTAGGACAGAGACAACCTGTGTAATTCAAAGAGACCCTGCTTCAAGATTAAAAACAAAAAAAATTTGGCTGGGCATGGTGGAGCTCATCTGTAGTCCCAGCGACTCTGGAGGCAGAGGCAGGAGGATTGCAAGTTTGAGACCAGAGGCAATCTGTGTAGTTTAGCTAGTCCCTGTCTCAAAAACTAGAAAAATGGGCTGGGGGTGCAGCTCAGTGGTACAGCACTTGCAAAACATGTAAGCAGGAGGCACTGGGTTCAACCCCCCAGTACCCCACAAACTGAATAAATAAATAAAAATAATAAATAGATAAAAATTTAAAGGGGCTAGGGATGCAGTTCAGTGGTAGAGCTCTTGCAAAGTACACGCAAGGCCCTGAGTTCAACCCCCCGAGTACTGAGGGAAAAAAAAAGGAAAAAAGCCTCTACCTATACGTTTAGTTATTTCAACATTCTTAGGCTTTCTGCCTCTTATACGTCCTATTGTGCTTGCCAGCAATGTGGAAGATTAAAGAAAATGTTTCAAAGCTGATACATTATAACATTCTTTTATAATAGTTGCTGTATTAGATAATAGCCCTTCTTAAGCTTTTGGTGCCCAAAGAGAAGAAAGATATTTTCTTAATGCTAATACATTTGATAAGCTTTATTCGTTTGTTAAACATTTAAGGACACAACAACAACAACAACAACATCATCATCTTTTCCCATATGCATTAGGAACATCTAGATAATTGCATAATTCATAAAATGATGGCTAATGTGAAAGTTGATAGGATTTTAAAATTTTCTTAACATTTGCTTTAAAAATGTAATAATAATCATAATACACTATTTGGTTTAAAATTCAAAAGACCTAAAGGTATATACTGAAAATTTTCAAGCCCTAGCTACCCACTGAGCCTGCAGCGGTAGCCCTGTGGCATCCAATCCCGTCAGATCTCAGAAGCTAAGCAGGGTCGGGCCTGGTTAGTACCTGGATGGGAGACCACCTGGGAACACCAGAAGCTGTAGGCTTGGGAGAAGGACCTGGCAACCCCCTCCCAAGAATCAATCTGCCATTGAAAACCCTATGAACAGCAGAGAAGCACTGACAATAGTGTTTCCCCTGTTGTACAGAGGGTCGCTATGAGTCGGATACCGACTCTACAGCACCTAACAACAACAACAACAAGCTACCCACTGAAGGCAACCATTTTGATTGGCTTTTATACTTCCAAAGGTGGTTTACACAGATGCAAGACAATGTTAGAATTGAATACTTCTTTACCTTGCTTTAACCATTGTTGTTGTTGTTAGGTGCCGTCGAGTCGAGTCCGACTCATAGCAACCCTATGTACAGCAGATCAAAACACTTGCCGATTCTGTGCCAGGCAAATGATCTTATTTATGTTTAAGCCCATTGTTGCAGACACTGTGTCAATCCATCTGGTGGAGGGTTTTCCTCTTTTGCGTTGACCTGCCACTCTTCCAAACATGATGTCCTTCTCCAGGGACTGTTCTCTTCTGACTACATGTCCAAAATATGTAAGACGCAGTCTGGCCATTCTTGCTTCCAAGGAGCACTCTGGTTGTACTTCTTCTAGGACAGATTTGTTGGTTCTTTTGGCAGTCCATGGTATATCCAATAGACGTCTCCAGCACCACAATTCAAAAGCATCAATTCTTTTTCTGTCTCTCTTGTTCATATATCTTAAATAACTTTTCTTATTGTATGGCAAGAAAAGAACTTTTCCTCTAGCCTCTCATGTTCAGTATCTGGGGGGAATCTATGAATTAAAGTGGCAGAAGATACAAATGAGAGCCAAAAAAAGAAGTGCCTGGCTCATCAAATATTTAAAGGCTTATCTATTTAACTGTGATGGCTAATTTTAATTGTCACCGTGACTGGTTTAATACCAGAGGTAAAGCACACCTGTGAGTGTGTCTGTGAAGACCTTTCCAGAGACAATTAGATCATTCGGGCTCAGATCTAATTAACAGGTTAATCAGGTTGGGGCTGGGATTTAGCTCAGTGGGTAGAGCACTGCGCTGCAGTCTCTGAGGCCCCGAGTTCAATTTCCAGCACTGCAAAAATGGGAGAAGGGCCTGGCAATCCACTCCCAAGATGATCCCGAAGCACTCAGCCATTGAAAACCCTATGAGGGTCGCTATGAGTCGGATACCGACTCAACGGCACCTAACAACAACAACAGGTTAATTGATAACATGGCTAATTTATAACAGGTTAAACAGTTAATTCATAAGGTGATGACATTATTGGAAGGTGGTGAAATGTAGGAGGTGGGGCCTTTGAAAGAAGTAGGTCACTGGTGGCATATTCTTGAGGCTATGTCTTTCCCTGACCCCTTCCTGTAGTCCCTCTGTGTCTGGTTCCTGTCTGCTGTGCAGTGAGCTGCCCTGCCATGTCTTTCTCACTATGAGGGACTGAATCTTTTAAAATTGTGAACCCACATAAATCCTTCCTCCTGTAAGTTGTTTCTGTTAGGTTTTTCACAGTAATGAAAAAACTAACATACCAACTTAGTAGGGAAAATGTGTGTGTGTGTTTTGTGTGTGTGTGTGTGTGTAAAATGGCTTCTGTGGGAAACACAAATGGATTTCTTTAGGAATGATGAATGACTTTTCAGGAGAACAGATAAGAATGTCTGTGATAATTTTCCTCAATATAGGTTTGAGTGTCTTTCTAGCTTCTTCCAGGTCACAAAGGACAGGATTTAGGTTAGCCTCACTTGCTGGATAAATAAGAAAAGTTCTGAAAAGCCCTTTTCCCCCTTTCATCTGGTGAATCTCAAATGTCTTCAACTTAATAATTTTTATGGTAACTTTAGGGTTTTAAGTTTATTCTACAATACCAATACACAAAAAGCAGCCTTTTTATTTATTTATTTTTTTCCTTTTGGAGATGGTAAGAATTGAATCCAGGGCCTTGTGCATGCTAGGCAAGTGGTCTACCACTGAATTACATCTCCAGCCCATGAACATCTTTTATTTAATGGCCAAATCCTAAGCAATTTTATGATGGTGACATTATTTAATGAGTATCTTTAGATTTTTCCTAATCTTTTGCTAGAACAAATACTGCATGATTTAATAATATTGGGTATACGTGTGTGCATCTATCTATATGTATGTGTATATATATGTACATATATATACATATATATATATGAATGCAATATGAATAGATGCTGACTTCAAGAAGTGCAATAGCTGGGACTAAGACATGCATTTGAATTTTCATAACCATTTTCTTTCCATAGATACTCTTTTTTGTGCGTGTGTGTGGTACTGGGGGTTGAACCCAGGGCCTCACACATGCTTTGCAAGCCCTCTACCATTGAGTTGCACCCCAACCCATTTTTTACTTTTTAAAATTTTGAGATAGGGTCTTGCTAAGTTATGCAAGCCGCCTCTGGTCTGGAACTTATGATCCTCCTGCCTCTGCCTCCCTAGGTTCTGGGATTATAGGAGTGTGCCACCATGCCACCTTGCCTTCCATACATACTCTTAACTGTGTATCTATTTTTTGTTTCAGTTGATGTAAATATTCACTAGTACATTCATTAATTTTTATTCTGCACTAGAATAAATTAATGGTGTCATTACTCTAAGCTCATTTTCTAAAAAAAGTCCTACAAACATACTTTGAAGGCATATTAATATTATTTGGTTATCATTTTCTTCTGTAGGGTCTAGCCTACTTAAGCATATCTGGCCATATTCAGTACCAAGACCAAGCTCCTTTGGGTCAGGTATTATGGCCCCAGAGACAGTCAAATGACCAATAGTTCACCCAGGGTAGGGATGTATATAGCAGCCTGTAGTTAACTGGCTAGTTCTGGTTTCTTCTTATTGAGAAATTGTTGTTGTTGTTGTTAGGTGCCGTCGAGTCGCTATATGACTCATAGCGACCCTCTGTACAACAGGGGAAACACTATTGTCAGTGCTTCTCTGCTGTTCATGGGGTTTTCGATGGCAGATTGATTTTTGGGAGGGGGTTGCCAAGTCCTTCTCCCAAGCCTACAGCTTCTGGTGTTGCCAGGCGGTCCCATCCAGGTACTAACCAGGTCCGACCCTGCTTAGCTTCCGAGATCTGATGGGATCAGATGCCACAGGGCTACAACTGAAGACAATTGAGAAATTAGAATATAATTGGCAATGGGAAGCAGAAACCAAAAGAGCCACAGGGAGAAGGTGAGACACAGATACTATGAGACAGCAGAAGTCCTGAGTAAGTACCAATGATAAATCGCAGAAGCTGTGAATAAGCATGAAAGCTTGATAAAATATATACAAAGTAGAAGGTGAGCTATTTGAGCTGCATGTGATGGTGCACACCTGTAATCTCTGCACTGGGGAGGCCGAGACAGAAGGATCAATGGGAGTTTGAGGCTATCCTAGGCTAAATAGAGTTCAAGACCAGCCTAGGCTACATAGTGAGACTCTGTTTTATGGAGGAGGAGGTGGGCTGGGGAAGGAGAAGAGAGCTTTGGTTGAAAATAGATGGAGCAGTAAAGGCAAAAGCAGAAATAAAAAGAACGAGTTGTAGAGTAGGGATAAAGTAAAACCTTCTGCTAGAGAATGGTGCCTAGCCTTGAATTCTGAATTTCTTTTCAATTTTGAACTATATGTCAGCTCTGTGGGTTTCAGATGTCTGGTTGTGACTGGGTTCCTGTGATCTCACTGCTACCCTTGTTGTTGTTAGGTGCCGTCGAGTCGGTATCCAACTCATAGCAACCCTCATAGGTTTTTCAATGGCTGACTGTTTCGGGATTGCCTTGGGAGTGGATTGCCAGGCCCTTCTCCCATTTTTGCGGTGCTGGGAATTGAACTCGAGTCCTCAGAGACTGCAGCACAGCGCTCTACCGACTGAGCTAAATCCCAGCCGTACTGCTACCCTTAGGGCTACTCATTTCATGAGTGGCTACTGTAAGACATTTAAGTGTGGCAGGTACTGAAAATTAAAACAGTCTTAAGAGAGCTTCTTGGTCCCGTCATGTGAAGATATGGCAACAAGGCACCATCCATGAGTATGAAGCAGAGAACCCTCAATAGATACCTAAGTGTAATATAAAGGTACAGCCAGGCACAGCAGTACACGCCTATAATCTCAGTGATTATAGGGGATTATAGGGGAGGTTGATGCGGGAGGATTCCCAAGCTCAAGGCCAAAGGCAGCCTGCACAATTCAGTAAGATCCTGTCTCAAAATAACAAAATAAAAAGGGAGTAGGAGTATGCCTCAATGATAGGGCACTTGGCTAGCATGTGTGAGGCCTTGGGTTCAACCCTACCAGTACTGTCCTTGCCCCCCAAAAAGATATAAAGATGATCTTGAATGCTTTCAAGAAATGCATAAATAATAAACAATGACAAAGATTATCTCCACCAAACTCTAGCCAGGTTCCTCTTCATGATGAGGGTTGAAGGATGGTCTACAAAGATTTGAACAAATACTAAGTTTTAGCATGGCATGGTGTATGTGCCTATAACCCCAGTATTCCAGAGGGTAAGGCAGGATGTTGTTGTTGTTAGGTGCCCTGGAGTCATTTTGACTCAGCAACTCTATATACAACTGAAGGAAACACTCCCCAACACAGTGCCATGCTGGGCACTAAACAGTGTCTGCTATTCATAGGGTTTTCAATGATTGTTTTGGGAGTGAACTGCTAGGTCCTTCTCCAATTTTTGGCAGTGTTAGGGATAGAACCCAGGGCCTCAAATCACGCAGAGCAAGCACTCTACCAACTGAACCAAAGTAGGAAGATCGCACAATTTAGCCAAACCCTGTTTCAAAACGAAAAATAAAAAAGGGGCTGGGTCTTGGTGTGTAATCCCAGCGGCTCGTAGGCGGAGACAAGACGATGCCAGTTGCGGGCAAGACACAGCTTCAGCCACTCAAGCATCTAAGCAAGACCTTGTTTCAAAATAAAAAACTAAAAGGGGGGCTTAGGTGCAGCTCAGTGGCAGATGTGTGAGATCCAGGGTCCAACAACCCCCGCATCCCCCATCCCATCCCACCCCAAACCTCCCCACATCTCCTCACCCCCACCCCTTCACCCTTCTTCCCCCACATCCCAAGTACAAGTACTGCAAAATAAATATTCTTTTGAGCCAGGCGGTGGTGGCACCTGCCTGTAATTCCAGTACTTGGAAGGCTAAAGCAAAAGAATGGACAGTTCCAGGCACGGTTGGGCTACATGGCAAATTCCAGGCCTGCTTGTCTCATAAAAGGAAAGACTCCGTCTCAGAAAATAAAAATAAAAATAATTCTTTCAACAATTCTTACTAATTAATCCATAGCCGCCTTCGGAAATTTAGGTCAAAAAAACTCTAAAGGAGGAAAGCTTAAAGACCCCAAGCTTCCAAATAATAGAACAGAAGGTGACAGATATTGTATTGTCTACATTATGCAGTCCTAACAGGAGGGGCAACTACCAGTCATTAGGAGTTCACCAGCAATTAGGAGTATCCTACTATGGATAACTTCAAACCAGTCAAAATCCAGTCTACGAGAACCGAACTGAGGTTTCTTGGCGCCATAGCCAAAAGTTGCTTCAGTCATTTCAGGTAATGCAGTAGAATTCATGTAGAAAAACAAGATGTTCAAATAGCGTTCCCTTCTGCTGTTTTCTAGTCAGCCTGCTGTTTTCCATTTCTTCAGGAGTGAACTGAAAATTAACATGGAAAAAAAAAATCCCCAAATATCGCGATAGAATTTTGCTCCCGTTTAGCTTTAGTTACCGAACTGAGAAGCGGAGAATTAGCCAATTGGGAGGCGGGACCTTTTCAGCCCCGCCCCTGTTGCCAGGATACACTGCGGAGCTCAGCCGGT
Organism: Pedetes capensis; assembly: GCA_007922755.1. NCBI lineage: Eukaryota > Metazoa > Chordata > Mammalia > Rodentia > Pedetidae > Pedetes > Pedetes capensis. Next base: position 27,024 of record VMDO01007565.1, on the reverse strand, counting down.
TGGCGCTCAGGCCCGAGCGCCCTGGAGGGCTAGGCGCAGGCGAACCGCGAGGGTGGGTGGACGCGTGCTTGTGTTCTCCTCAGCAGTGGCGTCTGTGAAAAGAGGTTGGGGTGCTCCGTGGCAGGGCACCCGCCCTCTTTCCGCGCCAGCAGAGGTGAGAAACCTTAGATTCCATCTCTTCTTCCTTCCCTTGTTCCTGCGCGGGTTATCTTACCTTGGCGACACGGATCCTCCACAAACAAAACAAGTTCGAATTTTTCGGCCGTTACCTGTTAACTTCGCCTCTCTCGCCTGGGCACGGGAGCACCTAAGTCGGCCAGGGCATAGGGGGCGCAGACCTCCTTCAGCAGTGGTGTGGGGAGACCCGCCGAGCCGGGGCCACGGACGATGGAAGCGCCTCAGAGAGTAAAGGCACTGGAGGCTGAAAATTTTTACTTAGGGGAACAGATTTCTGTCTCCGGGTCAGAGCGGAAGGGATTTACCAACTTCGCACTTGAGAGAGTTTAGTTTAGGAAGGCTCTGGGTAGTCAGAGTGACTAGGAGCCAGTTTTTGCGTATAATATCTGTAATCTTCAGAACTCTGTAAGATAAGGTTCAGGGCCACACTTCTATGTAGAGATAAGGAAACAGCCAGAGAAGTTAAGTGGTGTTTCGCACACAGGGTTAGGCTGTGCGGACCGCCCCCCCCCCCAGGTTGTGCGAATACTTGAATAACCCCAGACTTAGTGACCCATTTGTTACTAGTGTCTCCCGGTTTTTCTTAACCCTATTGGGACTGATGTGGTGGTAAGCTTATACTACACTAAAGCAGTGGCAAAAGAAAATCAGGTGGAATTTTCGGTATACTGTACATTTTCTCAAAGTTTTCAGTAAAACTAGAGTAACAGTGACTAATTTTGCTGGAAACAGGTTTATTTCGCTCGCTTTTGGAGAAACCATTTTGATCATAGATTGTCTTTCAAAATTATTTCATGAAACTCCCTTTTTCATGTGAAATCTGTCATATTGGAGTTCAAAATGGCAGGGAAATAAAGGCAGGGAGCTATTTGGCATGGGCAGATTATAAATTTGGTGAATTTATTCACTATGAACTGATAATGGTATGTCTGATTTGGGATTCCCATTAAAAATTGAACATTCAGAATTGGTACCCAGTTTAAAGGGCAGAATGGTAGACTGTGATTTATGAGTCATCGGCATAGTTGAAGGTAAAGGATGTAAGATTGCAGAAGGCATTTACAAACCAAGGACTGATGGTGGGTGATGCAAAGAAAAGTGAGAGAGATACTAGGCATAGGATGTAGAAACAGAGAAACAATTTTAATTCAGCAAATGTTTTGTTATATTTTGTTTGAGAGAGGCGTTGTTGTTTTGTTTTTCTTTGAGTTAGTCTTGCTATGTAGTCCAAGTTGACCTTGAATTCACAATCCTCCTGCCTCAGCCTCCCAAGTGCTAGGATTACAGGTGTACCCCACCACAAATTTTTAAATTTTTAAATTAGGTTACACATATCTATCTTTTTAAAAAAAATTAATTTCTCCCTCCTCCCCCATCCACCTTTTTTGATGCAGGAAATTGAACCCAGGGCAAGTGCTAGCATATTCTCTACCACTGAACTACACTCCAACCCCAAATTTCTAAATTTTTCTGATTGGCAGTGCCATCATGTGGGAAGAGACTGAGAAGGTACAAAAGATAACAGAAAGTTTTTGCCTATCATTGAGACAGATGCTGGGATTTAAAGACACATAAGATCCCCCTCTTGCTCTTAAAGGGAAAGAAATATTTATATAGATCATTTCAGCTAGTATAATAAATTCTGGGACAGAGATATGCCCAGGATGCATGGTACCTTATAGAACAGACCTATAAAACTCAGAGAAGGTGGGGGTGGGTAGGAATCCTAGAAAAGATCATAAATAAAATGTGTGTTAGGCAAGGAGACAGTTAAGGGGCTGATGTAGTAATCCACTTGAGTCAGTGAATTCCTGAAGTGGCCAGTACTATAAGAAGAGAGAGGAAAGTACATGTTAAATGTTTAGGAATAAAATCAGTAGGACTGTGACTAGCTATGGGAACTGAGGGAGAAGAGAAATCAAGGACCATGTTTCTGACTTGTATAACTAGGAGACAGAACCAAGAGGAAGAAAAAATTTGTGGGACATGAGAACAAGTTTAGATTTACATATGTTTATTTTGAAATATTTAGACAACATCTGACTACAGATGTTAAGTAATTATTTGGATATGAACACCTTAAGCTGCTTGCAATGGTACCACTGTGGTGTCCAATCCCATCAAATCTCAGAAGCTAAGCAGAGTCAGGCCTGGTTAGTACTTGGATGGGAGACCACCTGGGAATTCCAGGTGCTGTAGGCTTGGAAGAAGGACCTGGCAACCCACTCCCAAAAACCAATCAGCCATTGAAAACCCTATAAATAGCAGAGAAGCACTGATGATAGTGATTGGCCTGTTGTACGTAGGGTGTCTGTGAGTCAGATACCTACTCGATGGCACTTAACAACAAGAAGCTGAGTGTGTCAGGGCTGGAAGTAAGGAGTTGTGAGTTTTCAGCTTATAGTTAAAATCCTGAGTGTGGATGAGGTGGTCCAAGGAAGGCTTAGAGAGGAAAAAGAAAAAGAGACTGTTGATGGTGTTTTGGGGATTACTGCTTTTTAAGGGCAGGTAGAATAAGATAAAGGAGACTGAAAAAGGAGAACCAAAAGAGGCAGGTATCATGGAGATGGTTTCATGTAAGAGTGGACACCACTAACAGATGACGTTTACATCCCTGGCAGTATTGGCAGGGGTCTTTTAAATGGAATGGTGGGAATGTAGAACATAGTTGAAATAGGCTATTTCTTTTAAGAGTTTGGTTGAATAGAGAAAGAATATCTGAGACAGAAGTTTGCAGGGCCAAGAAATTCGTTTTGGTTAGGAAAAACTTGAACTTGGTAATAGACAAAGAAAGGAGGAAGTTTAAAAATATCAACAGGAGTGGTGATAATAACCCAAAGGAGATGGGGAAGCTAGTATTTCAAAGGTGATGGAATTGAGAGGGCAAATGAGAATACAGATTAATCTCAAGTGAGAGAGAGATGACTATTGAGATTGTAGGGCAAGATGAATGTATGTAAGTTAGTCTGCTCCAAAGGTGATGGAGTTTATGTCCTAACTTGCTCAAATTAGTAGGAAAGCAAGTTTGGTGAGAGTAGCAGGAACAGAGGTTAGGTGAAAACATGGTTAAAAGTCAGAAACATCAAGGAGAAATAACAATTAGAGAGGCTTGTATTTTGGTAAGATAAGAGGGAGACAAGGAAGGAACACTGTCGTAAATGATCCCATACTTGTAAATGGAACATTAATGTCAAATTTGAACAAAATTAAAGCAAGCTTAGCCTTGTAGTGGTATCTGGAATGGCAATTTGTAAGAAAAATCTTTATGAGTTAAATGTTTGAAGAAAGGACATGGTGGGCCATTAATGTCTTGCTGTACAACACAACAAAGGAGAACTGAACTATTTATTGTTTCCAAACAGTAGTAAAAGTAAACAATGGCCAGTAATCACAGATCTTCAACAGCACGCCCTGTTTCACGAGGTGGAATTGGCCTGACAGGAAGGCCACCATCTGGATTACGACCCCCATCAGGAAATGTTCGAGTGGCAACTGGAGTAAGTTTAACCTATGCTTCTTCATAAATTCTAGTAGAAGTTGGAAATTCTTTATATAACAAGATATTCCACTTTGTTCCTTTATTTTGTAAGCATAGTGTTATGCAAATGTTTGTGCTTTTGGGAAATATCTAAAACTGAAGGTATGGGAGAATGTTTGGAAGATAGTATTGAGGATGATGCCTGTTGCTGATCTACAAATGATGTTAAAGGTATAATGATTTATTGTTTGTAGTGCTGGATTGAACCCAGAGCTTTGTGTATGCTGGGCAAGGATAAAGCTATAATCATTTAAATAGTATATTAAATGGTAATGTTTTTTGGCCAGAACTAATGAAGTGGAATAGACTATACACACAATCAAGCATTTCAAATTAGTTGAAAAAACAGTATTCTAGGGCTTCCTTTTTTTGTGTGTGTGTGGTGGTAGGGAGAACTGAACCTGAACCCAGGGCCTTGCATATACTTTGCAAGCACTCTGCCGGTGAGCTGCATCCCCCAGCCCTGTTTTTTATTTCTTAAATTGAGACAGGGTCTCACTAAATTATACAGGTTGGCCCTAGACTTCAACCTGTGGTCTGCCTGCCTCTACCTCCCAAATCACTGGGATTACAGACATGCACCATCATACCTGGCTCAGCCTAGGGCTTTCTCATAATGACAGGATACCAAGTACTCAAAAGGAAATTTTTTTAGATGTATATATTTGAATTAAAAAAAATGAGAACACTGCTGGGTGCGGTGGCACACACCTGTAATCCCAGTGGTTTGGGAGGCGGAGACAGGCAGTCTACATAACTTAGAGAGACCCTGTCTTAAAAAGGACAAAAAAAAAAAAAAAATGGGCTGAGGGTGCAGCTCAGTGGTCCAGCACTTGCAAAGCATGCAAGCACGATGCCCTGGGTTCAACCCGCAGTACTGGAAAAAAAAAAATGAGAACACCATAAAAATTAAAAAGAGAAATGATAAACTGATAAAAAATAACAAACATATTCATAGGGATCAGAATCTTGTTTTTTTTAAGTGTTGAGGCAGTGTCTTGTGTATCTCAGGCTGGCCTTGAACTTGTAGTCCTCCCTGCTGCTGGGATTACAGATGTGTGCCAGTACACCTGGCAGGGTTCAGAATCTTAAAATGAAAAAGAAAACTTTACTAATTTATAAGAGCTCTTTGTATTTTAAGGCTATAAGCCTTATGTCCAATCAAAATTCCATAAACTATTTTCTGAGGACTGGGGGTATATCATAAAACTATACCAAAATTCACCTAGAGCAATAAAAAAGTAAAAACAAGAAAATATGTAATAGCCGAATATAAAAATATAAATAAATATGAGAAACTGTTTTATTGCCACAGCAACTTAGAAACAAACTGTAGTAAATAGTAAGAACTTAAGAAAGTGTCGTTAGCTGGGCGCAGTGGAGCACACCTGTAATCCCAGTGATTTGGGAGGCAGAGGCAAGAGAATCACAAGTTTGAGACCAGAGGCAATCTATATAATTTAGCGAGACCCTGTCTCAGAAACAAAAAAAATTGACTGGGGTAAAGGGTGCAGCTCAGTACTATTAACACTTGCAAGGCATGCAAGCTCAACCCCCAATACGGAAAAAAAGAAAGAAAGAAAAGAAAAGTGTCATTAATCAATGAATCAACAAGAGAAACACCACATAAGGCTTATAGCCTTAAAATACAAAGAACTTTTATAAATTAGTAAAGTTTTCTTTTTCATTTTAAGATTCTGAACCCTGCCAGGTGTACTGGCACACGTCTGTAATTCTAGCACTAGGGAGGACTGCAAGTTCAAGGCCATACTAAAGTTTATAAACTGATCCTTCTAGCAAGTAATTACCTTGCTTTCATTATTATTATATTTCACTATATTTTCATTATTACTATAATAGTAAATATTTGTAGACAACCAAAATGATCGTAAACAAATGAATCTTAAATGAGTTGTATCTGTCTCCATAATAGATTATCAGTTATTAAAAATTATTTTCAAATATGTGTGAGAAAAAGCATACTTACACTATTTAAAAAGCAGTGTAATATCATTTTAACATAGAAACATACACTTACATGTTCACAGAAATGAAGTGGAATAAAATTAATATACCAAAAGTCCATAGTTCTCTAATATTCACACTGGTGGTTTTGGTTAACTCAGAATGTATGTGGGGTGAATATTCAAGCTCCTACAATAGGCTAACTTCAAAATACAGATAATAGTGGATTCTTTGTTTAATTTGTAAGAATAGCAGTTTTTGGAGCGAGTACTTTTTATAAAGTTAGGCTTTCCTTAAGTTTTCAGATTTTTCTAAAGTTTCAGATAATAATATCACATGATTAGCACTTGAGACATGCTTTTCTAAAATCTTCATGTAAATGGTACTAAAGTAGGTTGTCTTTGTCTTTTATTTTAGTAAGAATTGACACTTGTTAATTAAATATTTGTAAAAATAATCTGATATTAATTGTTGTTGTTGTTGTTAGGTGCCATCGAGTCGGTATCCGACTCATAGCGACCCTCATAGGGTTTTCAATGGCAGACTGTTTCGGGATTGCCTTGGGAGTGGATTGCCAGGTCCTTCTCTCATTTTCGCAGTGCTGGGAATTGAACTCGGGACCTCAGAAACTGCAGCGCAGCGCTCTACCAACTGAGCTAAATCTTGACTACCTCTTATTTGCCAGGCATTTTACCTATCTAATGTTCATAGTTTTAAAAATAGTAATGTTCATTGTAAAGCATACAAACAATGTAGAATTTTTGTTGTTCCTTTCTATTCTAGGTATGTCCACTGACCACATTGTGGTGTATATCTTCTAGACTTTTCTATGCATTTACAAACACATGTGTATTTTGGTCTGTTCCGAAATCAGTATAACACTATATTCATTGCCATTTATCTTGGCCTTTTCTTTCAGTAATATATTTTGAATATTGTTCATACATGTATTTCTACTTCATTCTTTATAATCTGTACAGGTTGTTTTTTTTTTTTTCTTTTTAGTACTAGGGGGTTGAACACAGGTCCTTGCACATGCTAGCAAGTGCTCTACCACTGAGTGGCAACCCAGGCCCTTTAAAATTTTTTTTTAATTTTGTTTTGAGACAGTCTCACTAATTTGTATAGGCTGCATCTGGCTTCAAACCTGAGATCCTCCTGCTTCCTTGTCTTGAGTCACTGGGATTATAGGCATGTATATGGTACCCAGTTTACAGTTTCAGTTTATACTTCTCTATAGTTTCACCTGGTAAATGAAAACAAGAGGTAGTATAGTTAAGTAGCTCTTACAGTATAAAGCAAAAGCAAATTATTTAGAAGGTTCCCCAAGCAGATATTTCCCATTCTTTCCTAGAGATACTCAGAGTAACCCTAAATTCATTTCATTTGAATTTGTAGTTGACATTGTTTCTGTGTCCAACATATTCTCTGGAATGTCTACTGTTGCTGGCCCATACTAAAGTAGTTCTCAAGTAATTCTCAGTCACTTAAGAACTATATTGTCTACAGGATTAAAGGCTACCAGCTAACAGAATTAAAAATAACCAAAATGAATGTCAACAGTTGTGTTAACAACTATTAAAAATTTTTGCCTCATATTTAATCTACTACTATATTCACTCTTTGGGCTGGGATTTAGCTCAGTGGGTAGAGCGCTGCGCTGCAGTCTCTGAGGTCCCGAGTTCAATTCCCAGCACCGCAAAAATGAGAGAAGGGCCTGGCAATCCACTCCCAAAGCAATCCCGAAGTACTCAGCCATTGAAAACCCTATGAGGGTCGCTATGAGTCGGATACCGACTCGATGGCACCTAACAACAACAACAACAACAACAACATATTCACTCTTTGGTAGAGAAGGAGATAAAAGAGAATAAGGAAAGTAAACAGAAGGAACGGGAAGTTTCAGATTGTCCTTTAGTGGATGGAGGTGTAGCTCAGTGGTAGAGTGCTTGCCTAGCATGGGAGAAGCCCGGGGTTCAGTTCTTAGCATCTGCCACTCCAAAACAAAGCAAAACATGTCTCAAATTATCTTTTATAATTTCCCATGCCTGTGTATACTATATGAACTGACACGGAGCAAATACTGTCCTTTCCTCATGGTATATAATACTACATTGGATTTTGAAGACCTAAAGTAGAGAAGCACATTGCTACTGTAATTCTTTTCAACCTTGAAAATTAATACATAGATAACATTTCTTAAAATGTATATATGTTTTTGTTGTTGTTGTTGTTTTTAGGTACTGTTGAGTGGCGGCTGACTCATAGCAACCCTCGTAGGGTTTTCAGTGGCTGATTGTTTGGGGATTGCTTTGGGAGTGGGCTGCCATGTCCTTCTCCTGTTTTTGCAGTGCTGGGGATCTAGCCGAGGGCCTCAGAGAGTGCAGAATTGCACTCTACCAACTGAGCTACACCCCAGGCCCTATACATTTTTTAGCACCCCCAATATATACTCATTATGTTGTTGTTAGGTGCTGTCGAGTCGGTATCCGACTCATAGTGACCCTCTGTACAACAGGGGAAACACTATTGTCAGTGCTTCTCTGTTGTTCATAGGGTTTTCAATGGCAGATTGATTTTTGGGAGGGGGTTGCCAGGTCCTTCTCCCAAGCCTACAGCTTCTGGTGTTCCCAGGCGGTCTCCCATCCAGGTACTAACTAGGCCCGGCCCTCCTTAGCTTCCGAGATCTGACAGGATCGGATACCACAGGGCTATGGCTGCAGGTATACTCATTATAGGAATGATGAAAACACCAAATAGTATAAAGGAAAAAAGTCAACTATAATATCCTTATATAGAAATAACCATTGATATTTTTCTTCTTCTTGTGAGACAGTGTCTTGCTCTTTAGTTCACATTGGCCTCAAACTTGCAATCTTCTTAGCTCAGCCTTTTTAAAATATGATTTTGCATCATTTGTTTCTCTTCTTTGTGTTTTCTTTTTTCTTTCCTTTTTTTTTTTTTAACCAAAATGGAACTATATGCTGTTTTTTAAAACTGTTTTTTTATATAGTACAAGTATTTAACCATTTCCTAGGGTGGACATTTAGTTCCTTTCCAGTTTGAAGATACTATAAATGGCATCTACATATAGAATTTGAAAGTTTAATGAAATACATTGTCTAATAGTCATAGAATTTTAAATGTAAAGAAATATATTATTAATATTGAAAGACAGTATTAAGTATTTCATTTAGTAAATATAATGAGCATTTTACAGATTGTGTAAAACTTTATAGTTTTTAAAAATGTTCTGTTTTGATCTTATAATAATTAAGATACAGTGGGGTGTTTTTATTGTTAACCAGTTTAATAAAAGTGAAATTCTTGCTTGAAATTTAGATGCCACCTGGAACAGCAAGACCAGGTTCTCGTGGTGGCGCCTTAGGACCTGGTGGAGTTTTGTCATCTCAAATCAAAGTTGCTGATCGTCCTGTAACCCAACAAGGTTTAAGTGGAATGAAAACAGGGATGAAAGGTATCTCTTTTAAGAAGATTGTTATATTTTGTACAAAAACTGTTACAGTACTGTATTACTAAATGAGAAATACAGCATGTAGTTTTTCTTCTTTGACTCATTAAATTATTGTGAGCAAACAATAGAATGAATATGAATATACGTTGTGAAGTAGAACATTTTATCCCTTTGTGAGCTGTTTTGTCATTTTTCTGAACATGGAGTGTTGCTATAATTTGAAGAAATCTGAAATATTTTAAAGAAAAGTCCAGGATTGAAAATTATATTTCTAGTCTACTGGTATGTAAAAATACTCTAAAATACTTTTTCATAGTATGAGAAATGAGTCAAGAAATGTTACCATTTTCTGATAATTAGTACTCCATCCTACTGTTTAACTAAAAAAAATGAGGCTAACACATAGACTTGTACTGAATCATTCCTATCTTTTTAGTAAGGCATAGCAATACACTATATGCTGTGATGTAAAAATTTCATCTGTTGTATATATAACCCAAAATTTGGTTTACTCTTTTTATAAATGATTGGTCAGGGCTGATGATATTCTACTGGGGAAAAATTAATTTTAGGATATCAAACTACAATCAGTCCTTGATATCCATGGGTTCCACATCCATGGATTCGACCAACCATAGATTCAAGATAGTGAAAAAAACCCTGCATTTGTACTGAACATGTACAGACATTTTTCTTGATATCATTCCCTAAACAATATAATATAATGGTTATTCACATAGCATTTACCTTTTGTAAGATATTTTAAGTAATCTAGAGATATTTAAAAAATATCGGATGATGTGCATACACTATGTGGAAATACTACACCACTTTATAAGAGTGACCCAAGCATCCCTATATTTTAATATCTGTACTGGAGTTCTACGACCTATCCCCTACTGAGGATGACTATATTTTTAATAATATATTATGTCATATATTTGAGGGATTTAAATTTTCTTACTTTTAATTTCATTCAGCTCACTAAATATTAAAAACAATGTGATTAATTAGAAATGTTTGGTTTATAATTATCAATAAATTTAAAAAATGAATCAACATTATATCATTTAAGTAGTCTTTAAAAAATACATTCAGAAATTTGTTTATATATTTAATATCCTCTCTCTCTCTCTCTGTCTCTCTCTCTTTTTCCCCTAGTATTAGGGAGTTGAACCCAGAGCCTCACACATGCTAATAAGCAAGTGCTCTAACCAAGAGCTGTGCCCCAAGCCCTCTTTTTTATTTTTTATTTTGAGTTAGAGTTTCACTGAGTTTGCAGGCTGCCTCTGACCTTGAACTCAAAATCCCCCTGCTTCAGCCTCCCAGGTAGCTGGAATGGCAGCATTCAGTGTTTAATATTACTTCTTAATGCACATTAAAGGTAGAGACATACCAAAATTCTGGAGAAGATTCATCAGATATTTATTACTGTATGAATTTCTCCTTTCAAAACAGAACTAATATTGTTTAAGATGATTAGTTTCTGCTATTATACATCAAAGCCTTACATGAGAGAGTTCTGGTTGTTACTACTGTGCACCTTCATCTGCTGTGACTTTTGTTCTCATCTGCTCTACTCTCCTTTCTCATTTTATAAGACATTCCCTTTCTCTTCTCAACATAGGCCTCACAGGCAGTACTGTCACACTTTGCAGGCACTTCATCTTTTGCAAAGTTTGGGACATTTAACCTAGGATTTCTCTCTTGGTCTAGGTGAAATGTAAGATTATGTTTTTATAAAAATCTCAGACAGATTTGAAAAATCATGTTTGGCTCACATTAAGGAATATCTGCACTCTCCAGTAAAACAGTCAATATTTGTATATAACTACTTAAATTTAAATTAAGTTAAATAAAATAAAAATTTGTTTACTTAGTAGCACCAACCAGATTTCAAGTGCTCAGTAATCCTGTATGGCTACTTTATTGGACAGTGTTTTGTTGTTGCCAAGAGTTCTTTTGGACAGCTCTGTTCTAGACTCCCACCATTGAGTTAGCCTGTCCTATAGCATTTGTTGTATTAATAGCCTCACCTCTAGTCTTGTCTTTCTTGTCTTAATTCAGGTTTCCTTTATGTCTTGATTCTAAGATACTAGTTCTCTCTTCATTTCAGTCGGTCTTCTTCAGGTATTGGCACATACACGAAGGCTGTCTTAGAACTGTAGCATGTTATTTTGGTTGTGCGTTGGGATTGCTATTTTAGTGGCATTCTAAAACTAAACACTAACATTAAAATTTTTTTCTTTTAGGTCCCCAAAGACAAATTTTAGACAAATCTTACTATCTTGGCCTTCTTAGGTATGTTAAATAAACATGTCTTTCTTTTCATGATCATGAGGTTTTAGCTATGGTACTTATTACAATAATTAGGTATCTGCTGATTTCTAAGAATTAGTTTATATTCTCATATAATTTCTGGTTTGTTTGGCTATACTTCAAAATGATGTTGTTGTTGTCGTTAGGTGCCGTTGAGTCACATGCAACTTATAGCAATGCTATGTACAACAGAATGGAAGAGGCACTATATCTCAGTGTGTCTCTGCTGTTCATAGGGTTTTCAATAGCTGATTTTTTTCAGGAGTGGGCTGCCAGGTCCTTTTCCCTTTATTTATTTATTTTTTTTGGTGCTATGGATTGAACCCAGGGTTTCAGAGCACATGGAGCAAGCACTCTACCAACTGAGCTAAACCCCAGCCATTATTTCAAAATAGATATAATAATTAAACATTTCAGCTTTGTATTTGCATATGTATGGGCTGTATATTTTGTCTCAGTCTGCTCCTATAACAAGATACCTGAGACTACTTAAGTTATAAATTATAGAAATTTTTTTCTAATATTTCTGGAGATGGGGAAGTCCAGAATCAAGGTGCTGGGAGGTCGGGTGTCTGGTAGATGGCACCATCTCAGTGTCCTTGACGACAGAAGGGCAGAAAAAGGCCTGCCTAGTTCACTCCACCACATGTGTCTGTCAACTGCGGGGGCTTGTTTGTGTGTTGCTGACACTGAAAGCTATGCCACTGGTATATCAGATACTAGCAGGGCCACTCATGGAGGACCGCCTTCGGCTAAGCTTCCAGGCTAAGACAGACTGGGGAGGAAGATGTGACAGCCCACTCCCAAAACAATTAGCCATTGAAAACTCTATGAATAAAAGAGAAGCTCTGTTAAATATAGTGTTTGAAAATAAGCCTCCCAGGCTGGAACGTATTCAAAATATGACTGGGGAAGAGTTGCTTCCTCAAAGTAGAGTCAACCTTAATGACAAGAATGGAGTCCTCAAACTCCTGGGATATCCATTTGCTGATGTGGTATGACTCAAAATAAGAAGAAACACAATGGCTGCAACAACAGGCTCAAACATAAAAACATATTGTGTGTATGGCATCATGTTAGGTAGTGTTTCATTCTGCTGTACATAGGGTCTGTATGAGTCGGACCTGACTCTGTGGAACCTAACAATAGCAAAGTTCACTCTAGCCCTTTCCTAAGGCACTAATGCCATCCAAAAAGGCAGCACCTTCATGGCCAAATTATCTCCTAATGACCTCGCCTTTTAAGGCTGTTGAATTGGGGATTTGGTTTCAATATGAGTTTTTGAGGGGGCGTAGACATTCAAACCATAGCATATTTCATCTAATGTTAAAAATAATCTTTATGCTTTTTTCCAGTATTATTCTGAAATGTATGATCTATGTCTTTGAAATGTCACCGATTATATTTAATTAGAAAGGAAAGTTGTGTATATTTACTCATGATAATTTAGTTCAGAGTTTTACATAAGTATATATTTGGCCATTTGCTGCAAGTGTGGTCTAATTTTAATTAAGTCATAAGCTTTGTTGACCCCCACTTTGGGAAGGGGCAAAGTCTTGCTTTGTAGCCCTGGTTGGCCTCCAACTTCCTATCTTCCTATCTCTGCCTCCTTTATTGTATGTGTCTAAGTATGCCTCTCTAAATTAAGAACTTTTTTGTTCTTCTCTACCTACCTTTTCTCTGCTCAGATGTCCTAGTGTCCTGCCTTAATTTTCCCACTTTATTTTCTTCTTGGCTAATTATCTTCTTTCTCTCTTATTTCCATTTCATTTAACTTATCCTGCCATTGTGCCCTAAAAGCCTTGTTTTCTTTCTTAGTTCTTCTTGATTCTTTTATTTCTCAATTGGAACTCCTAGAAGGCAGTACAGAAAAGAATAGATTTTTTCTAGTCTGTCTTCAAAGCTGGGATTAATAAGAAGGATAATACAGCCTACAGATATATAATATCCTCAATATCCAGTCACTTTTTTCTCAAAAGGAATGGAAATAGAGCTGTTCTGGCCATTGCATTGCATCCCATCTGTAGAATTTTTGTTCTGATTCTTATATGGTGGTGATTTTGCCCCCAGAGAATATTTGGCAACTTCTACACACATTTCTGGTTGTCACAACTGGGATTAGGAGAAGATGCTACTGTCATGCAGACCAGGGATGCTACTAAGCATCCCATAGTGTACTAGGTAGCCTTCACCACAAATTATCAGTCACTAAACTAAAATGTCAGTAGTGCTATTATCACTGTGTGTGGTGGTGTACATTTGTAAACCTGACGACTCAGGAGGTGGACACAGGAGATTCACAGTTTTGAAGCCAGAGGCAGCCTGCATAACTTAGTGAGACCCTGTCTCAATTTAAAAAATAAAAAAGTGAGGAGTAGGGCTGGAGGTGCAGCTCAGTGGCAGAGCTCTTTTAAACTACGCATGAGGCCTCGGGTTCAGCCCCCCAGTACCACAAAAATAAAATACAATAAAATAAAGGTGCTATTACTAAGAAATTATAGCAGGAGCTGTGAAGATAATAGGTAACAGTTAGGTGTATACTTCTGTCAGTGGATTATACCATTTTGACCTGGCTTTCATTCTGGTCTTATTGCATCTTTCTTAATGATTAGAGAATCCCTGTCAGTTTCTCATAAGTTAAGTAAAATAAGATAATCCTCATTCTTAGTCAAATAAACCACTGAAGGCTTTTTTTTTAAATTTCCCAAAACCATTTGTATTATTGTTTCACATTTAAGAAAAGCTTGTTTTTTTTAACTAAAAGGGATCTTTCTTGGTTAGAAGTATTGATAACTTTCTTCTTTCTTTTCAATTAGAAGTAAAATAAGTGAACTTACAACTGAAATTAATAAACTTCAGAAAGAAATAGAAATGTACAATCAAGAAAATTCAGTGTATTTATCATATGAAAAGAGGTGAGTAATTTTATGGTAAAAATATGCAAGATCTTTTTATTATGTATTCATACTACTGAAGAAGTAGTAATTCAGTACTCATTCAGTATTATGTATTTGTAGTTATCCGTGTTTGTAATGTTCATCTGCTTATTCACATACTTACGATTGTATTTCTTTTATGCTTTCAGGGCAGAGACTTTAGCTGATGAAATCAAAGAGTATCAAGGACAACTAGCAGACTATAATATGGTATTTACTCTTTTCTGACATAATTTCCTTTGGATGTTTTCATGGCTTTTTATCATTGAAAAATACATTATTTTAAATAGAAAACAATATAAGAATGTATGTTACAAAAGATTGAAACTACGAAAAGTGTAGAGAATAGAATGCCCCTTTCTTTTCTCCCTAATTTCCCTCCCCAGAAATAACTTTGCTCAATGTACTGATGGGCTGGGATTTAGATCAGTTGGTAGAGCACCACTCTGCAGTCTCTGCCTTCCCAGGTTTAAAATGGGAAAAGGATGTGGTAATCTACTCCCAGGGCAATCCCAAATAATCAACCATTGAAAACCCTATAAAGGTTGCTATTAGTCGGACATGACTTGATGGCACCTAATGACAACCACAACAATATACTGACATGTACTCTTCTAATACTTTTTCTTTCCTTTTTTTTCTTTCTGTGCTGAGGATCAAATCGAAGGCCTTGTACTTGTGAGGCAAGCACTTTATTACTGAGCTAAATCCTGAACTCTCTAATATTTTTCTAAAAAAATACATTTACTTATAAACATGCAAGCATACATACAATTTTTTCCCTAGCAATATTAAAATAATAATTTTAAAAAATAGCCAAAATTTACTAGATCAAAACTTCATTGCTTTAAAAACACATTTTACCTTTCTATGGAAGCATTGCCATCATGAACTTTTAAAAATTTAATTATTTTGTACACAGATTACTTTCACTTGTATGTTTTATTCTGTGCTTGCAATAAACTTAGTTTCACCACAAATACATCCCAGTGTTGATTTTAGGAAGCCATAGCTCAGACCTTGTGGCACCCATGATCCCAACACTTAGGAGGTTGAGGAAGATCACGATTTGGAGGCCAGCCTGGGCTACCTAGCAAGACTATGTCTAAAAAGACAAATAAAACCAAAACAAAATCTAGGACAAACCAGCAGAAAAACCAGTTCCCTTGGCAATGCTAATAACTGCCTCAATTCTTAGGGTGATCTTGCCTCTATGAAAATTTCTAGTGTCAAATTTTCTTCCTTCTGACTCATTAAGGCAGCAATGTATGTCTGAATTTAATGAAAGTGAAAACTTTTATCTCACTACTCATGATAGAGATAATTTTGATATACCTACTTGATACTGTTAGTGTTGCCTGCAGCCGTAGCCCTGTGGCATCCGATCCCGTCAGCTCTCAGAAGCTAAGCAGGGTCAGGCCTGGTTAGTACCTGGATGGGAGACCGCCTGCGAACACCAGAAGTTGTAGGCTTGGGACAAGGACCTGGCAACCCCCTCTCAAAAATCAATCTGCCATTGAAAACCCTATGAACAGCAGAGAAGCACTGACAATAGTGTTTCCCCTGTTGTACAGAGGGTCGCTATGAGTTGGGTACCGACTCAATAGCACCTAACAACAACAACAACAACTTGATACTGTTAAATTATACTTAACCCATAAAATTTTACTGCTTATACTATATTATAATTCTTAAATTTGCTGAACAACACAATCCATAACAAACCTTTTATAGGACCTAATATACAGTGGGCTTTTCCTTAGTAAATAGCATTCTATTCTAAATATGAGAAAAATAGTTTTTATAAGATATTTAAATGGTTCTAGATGGAAGGGATTTTTACTTATGCTGGAATGTATTATATAAATTAATATAAATATTAATATTATGTAAAACAGACTTTCTAAGTTTAATGAGCTAATATCTCATAAATAGAAAACAATTCGGTATCTAACATAGGTAGCATTTGAAACATATTAGGTCTTGCTAGCCTTTATCTATATTACATGAAATATCGGGCTAGGGTTTAGCTCAGTTGGTAGAGTTCTGCTCTGCATTCTCTGAAGACCTGGGTTCAATCCCCAAGCACTGCAAAAATGGGAGAAGGACATGGCAGTTTACTCCCTAAGCAAAACAATCAGCCATCGAAAGCCATTGAAAACCCTCTGAGAGAGTACATTAGAAAATTAGGGGAGTATAATCCAAATATGCATTTGAGTTTTACTACATATTAGTCAAAAGGTTTCATAAACCTTGTAAGTTGATAAAAGTGTAATCAAAAGTGATGTCATAGTTGCATAATAGAAAAAGCTAATGCTGTATTACTCTGTACCCCACCATCATTTACCAATAAAGGGAGAAAAAAAACACAATTGTATAATAAGCAAAGACAAGGAATGGTAAAACATACACACATTAAAGAGGTTAATACAGTCTGGAAGCCAATTTCTTTTC
The DNA here is from genome assembly GCA_007922755.1 of Pedetes capensis. Lineage (NCBI taxonomy): Eukaryota > Metazoa > Chordata > Mammalia > Rodentia > Pedetidae > Pedetes > Pedetes capensis. Next base: position 10,160 of record VMDO01007565.1, on the reverse strand, counting down.
TGATAAATGAGAAAACAAAAGGCGACTGGGCACACACCCATAACCCCAGCACTTCAGACGTTGATACAGAACGCTGAGTGTAGGGCCACCTGGGGCTACATATTGAGTGCAAATTGAAACTTCGGCTCAAAAGAGCATAAAAACCAAAAACCAAAAACTACCACCACCACTACCACCAAAAAACCTATCTATGGATAGAAGTGTCAGTGATAATAACAGTGAAATTTGGTGTTTTAAAGCAACCAGTTTCTGAAGTGTTCCTTTAATGAAAATGTTGCTAGTATACTATAAGTCAATAGAGTAGCTATTGCTGGAAAGAGTGCTGCTGTTAAGTTTATCTTATAGATAGACCTTGACCAATTTTTTTCTTCTATTTAAAAATTAGTCCATACTACTATGTAGTAATTCATTCATATATTTCGAAACCGGGAAAATTATCCTTCCTTTTCTTTCCATTTATGCAAATGCTACATATTATACACCTCTGATCCACACTTTGCATTTTCACCTACTACTCTGTCCTGGAATTCTTCAGTGTTAGTCTCTTAAGAGCATCCTCATCTTTCTCCCAGGCTGGCCTCAGACTTGAGATTCTCCTGTCTCAGCCAACAAAGGGCCATGATTATAGGTGTCCATTACCACCCTGGGTGTTCTTCATCCTTTATATATCTATGTTTTGCATCTTTTTATAGAAAAACCAAAATTCCTCAAAAGACTTTACCAATAGATATTTGTGTTTAGACATTATTTCTCTTGTTGTTGTTGTTAGGTGATATCAAGTCGAGTCTGACTCATAGAGACTCTATGTACAGCAGATCGAAACACTTCCCAGTTCTGTGCCAGGCACACGATCTTATTTATGTTTAAGCCTATTGTTGCAGACACTGTGTCAATCCATCTGGTGGAGGGTTTTCCTCTTTTGCGTTGATCTGCCACTCTCCCAAACATGATGTCTTTCTGTAGGGATTGATCTCTTCTGACTACATGCCCGAAATATGTAAGACGCAGTCTGACCATTCTTGCTTCCAAGGAGCACTCCGGTTGCACTTCTTCTAGGACAGATCTGTTGGTTCTTTTGGTAGTCCATGGTATATTCAATATTTGTCTCTAGCACCATAATTCAAAAGCATCAATTCTTTTTCTGTCTCCCTTGTTCAATGTCCAGCTTTCACAACCATGATGCAACTGAAAATACCATGGCATGAGTCAGAAGCACCTTTGTCTTCAATGTGACATCTTTGCTTTTCAATACTCTAAAGAGATCTTTCGGCACAGCTTTCTCAGCTGAAACCTGTCCACCGTGGGTAATCCTGTTGGTATCTGAGATACCAGTGGCATAGCTTTTAGCCTCATTGCAACACACGGACCCCCACAGTGCGGCAAACTGACAGATGTGTGGGGGATTATTTCTCTTAATAAAGACAAAATATTTACCTTGAAAATGCTGTGAAGGTCGCTGTGAGTCAGACATGACTCAATGGGACCTAACAACAACATATCCTAATATGTATTACTTTAATAAAGCCTAGCTTTTAGCATTAATTATACCTAAATAGTTTGCTTTTGACTCCTAAATAGTGTGACCTGTTCAAATAGTGGCTCTACTACTTCTAAATTGCTTTAAAATGTAAACAGTAATACTTACTTCATAGAGTAATTGTGAAAACTAAGTGAGTTAATGCATATAAGAGCCCCTGAGTAATGTTTGGGACAAGATAAATTATTGTATGTTAGCTGTTGATATCATTGCTTAACTTTTTGAAGTAGGCTTACTAGCATGCTGTTGTGCCTTACGCTGTTAAATTTTTTTAATTTTTAGGAAAGGAAAGTTGTTTTATATTTTTACTAGTGTAAACTTGTAAATCTGTTAATATTCATCTGGGTGGGAGAGAAGAAGAGTGACAAACATTTCCAAAACTTTTCTTTTTTAGACCCTTCTTTATTTTTAAAGCATTTTGGGAGTCTTTTATTTTTTATTTGTGTGTTTACTTCCGTGGTACTCAGGGACTCACGTATGCTAGGCAAATGCTCTACCACTGAGCTATACCCTTAGCTCTAGACTGTTCTTTATAAGCTTAGCCATCTATTCAGAGCAGACAAAACTCTTCAGAGTATGCTGTGCAAGAAGAGTATTTCGTTACTTCTCACTTTTCTTGTTGGCCAAGTACATAGATACATTTACTTTCTCAGTATTGTTTTTATCTTATTTCTATATTTGTTTTTATATTAGAAAATAAGATACTTGGAAATATTAATGCATAAGTTACTACCAGTATTCATAAGATTGATCACCTTTATTATGACTTAATAGAGAACAGTAAGACTAATCACATGGTGGGTTTTTATTTGTTTTTAGTTGGTAGATAAACTTAATACCAATACTGACATGGAAGAAGTAATGAATGATTACAACATGGTAAGAAAATATATAAATATAAGCATTAGATTATATATTAATCATGTCCTCCAAAATAAAGTTTTTATATCTAGAAATAATTTAATAAAACCTTATGGGTCTTTGAGTATTACTTTTATCCTAAATATCACGGTTACAATTAAGCTCCTTTAGTTGCTCTTCCTAAATTTCTTCCTCTTGGTTTCCCAAGTAGATGCTTTAATGTCTGTCTATAAGACTGTTGAACTGATCTTGCACTCAGCATTAGAGAGTGCCATCTGTATTTGCTTATATATACATTAGTTAACAATATTTCTTGTCTAATTTTTGCACAAGTGGAGCAGATTACTCAATGGAGATAAGTAGCACTGTTTCATAGTTTTTTTTATAACAGACAAAAATGAATATATATGATGCCATAAATAATACTAACTTCTGATTGGTAAGTTAGAATTTGCTTAATTACTTTGTAGAAAACAGTAAAACATGTTAATAGCTAATTTTGATTATGAACATTTGGATGAAAACGTACAACTTGTGAGTTATATAACTTATAATTTATTTACATGATCAAAGACTATTCTTTGAAAACAGAATTTATGAAAGGACTTTTCTAAATTTGGAGTTCTATAAGCATAATAAATTAGATTATTCTTAGCTTTACAAATTAAAAACTGTATTTTAGTGCTAGAAATAAAAAGTGAAACCTTTTTAAGGTGCTTTATCAGTTACTTGAGATAGGTCCAAATTCTAGTATGGATATACGTAGGTAGAGTCAATGAGTACTCAGGTAAATCCTGAATGATTTAAGACTAAAACTATTGGTTCTAAATTCAACATATTGTTAATCAGATATTTATTGAACATCCAATATATTCTCAAAATGCTACTCATATAAATTAAGTTTACATTGGATTCTTTTACCTATCACTATGGAATAGTGAATATTTTTCATGTTAGTTTATGATACCTAGAAAAGATTATTGGTATTTTTGTCTGATGTTGTTCTTTGATAAATGAAAGAACAACTTTTTTCTTAAATTTTTGCACATGGCATTATTATAATAATCTCATTTAGTTCATAACTAGAATAACCTTTACAGAAAGAATTTGGTTTAATGGTTACTTTTTTTAATCACTAACTTTTGTGTTCACTATTTATTCAGCTTAAAGCTCAAAATGATCGAGAAACGCAAAGTATGGATATCATATTTACTGAAAGACAAGCGTAAGTTCAACCCATTTAAAAATCAAACAGATTTCATAAGAGCTTTACCATATAGTGTAATTTGTGAGTCATTTATTTTCTTATAAAAATTTTAACTTTTTCTCCTGTTGCTTTTTAAAATTTAAAATATTTTCAATAGAAACTTTATCATTTACAGATATTTATCTTAATTTATCTTAATTTATCTTAATATCAATTTTATATTAACATCAATACATGTTCTTTTAATTTACCACTAAGTTGCTAAGTTCTATATAAGGAAAATGAGTGCATAGATATATACATATGATTTCTGCTGCTAGGAACTTAAAATCTAAGATGGTGTGAATTTTTCTTTTTTTTTTTTCTTATTTTTCCATTAGCTGCATGTTAAACCCAGGACCTCATACAGTGCTCTAGCACTGAACCTCATCCTAGCCCTTGTTTTATTTTTATTTTCAGACAGTCTCACTAAGTTCCACAGGCTACCTCCTGCTTAAAATTCATGATCCTCTTGCCTCGGCCTCCAGTGTTGCTGGCATCATAGGTGTGTACCATGGTGCCTGGTGAAGAATGTTTTTGTATCTATCATTTTTAATTTTAACCTAGGCTTTTAAGTAATTCAAACTAAATTTTACCCTCATTCAAATAAAGACATTCAAATAAAGTCCATAGGGTATTTATGTTATCATGTTAGCATTGAAATAGTTATATTACTAGCCGGACGTGATGGTGCACACCTGTAATCCCAGCAGCTCAGGAGGTGGAGGCAGGAGGATCACAAGTTCAAGACCAAAGGTAGTCTGCATAACTTAGCAAGACCCTGTCTTTTTTTCCTTTCCTTTTTTTTTTTTGTGGCACAAGGGTCAGGGCCTCATGCATAATTTGCAAGCCTTCTACCACCCAACCAACCCCTTTTTATTTTTCTTTATCTTGAGACAGGGTCTCAGTTATGCAGGCTGCCTCTGGCCTCAAATTTGCAGTCCTACCTTCATTTCCTGAGTCACTGGGATTACAGGCATGGGCATGTACCACTGTGCCTGGTAGCACCTGGCTTTAATTCAATTTATGTGCCTGCATTAATTAATGATTCTCTTCCAATTCTGATGTCTACACTTTCTCCTGTGGTATTACTCAAGATCAACTGTCCTTTAAAAACATATATAATATCTGGGAACTATGGCACCTACCAGGTAATCCCAGTGACTTGGGTGGCTAAGGCAGGAGGATTGTAACCTCAAGGTCAAAAGCAGCCTGAAGAATTTAGTGAAACTGTATCTCAAAATAAAAAATAAAATAAGGGATGTGGGACCATTCAGTGATAGAGCACTCGCTTAGCCTGTGTGAGGCCTTGGGTTCAAACTTCTAGTACTGAAAAACAATATAATTATAATTTTATACTAAACTTATTTTTCATTATTTAGTCAGATATTTATTGAATACCCAATATATAATGATAAGAGGCTCTTGAAGATAAGAGATTAGATGATGAGATATAGTCTAGTAGTCTTTGCTTTTTTATAATTATCTCTTTCTTTTTTGTTTTTTACTTTTTTGAGACAAAGTCTCACTATACAGTTCAGGCTGGTCTGGAACTCATTAGGTAGCCCAGACTGACCTCAAACTTGTAATACTCTTGCCTTGGCCTCTCAAGTGCTAAGATTACACATATCCACCACCATTCCCAGCCTAATTATCTCATTTTAAAAAATGAGATTTAAAACAATGTATAGTTGACATTAGACGTAAAATATTTATATCATGTTTGTCTGTCTGTCTTTTTCTCTCCCTCTCTCTCTCTCTTTCTTTTTCCTTTTTTTTTTTTTTTTTAATAGTACTAGGGGACTGAACCCAGGGCATCACACATACTTTGCAAGCATTCTGCCACTGAGCTGCACCCTCAACCCCTTTTTTATTTTTCATCTTGACATGGGGTTTCACTAAGTTACGCAGGTTGCCTCTGGCCTTGAACCTGTGATCCTCCTGAGTTGCTGGGATTACAGGTATGCACCACCATGCCTGGCTCCTCTTTATTTTTTTTTAAATACAAGCAAAGATGTATTATAAACATGAAGTAAGTCATTTTTTTTTTATCACAGGGTGAATCATTCTAAACAGTTTTTATTTTCCATCAGTGGACAGTTGAACTGAATTTATTAGTTACCTAACTTTTTAAATGACTCTTCTTCAGATTATGACAAGATCTTTATTATTTTAGTTCCTTTTCCTAGGAAATTACCAAGTACATACACATATTAAAATTTTTATTATACAGAAATAAGAACATACACAAAAATAGTATATTTTACCCTTATATACCAATCTCTCAGCTCTGTCAGCACATATCAAATTCTGCCTCACAGCTTTAGCTGTTATTTCTTTCCACGTATTCTGATTCCATGTATTCTGATGAGGAAAGTCCCACTCTTTTATCTATATTTCAATGTTTTACAGCTATTCTTATCTCTAAAAGATGTAGATAAATACACTTAATTTCCCCACATATACAAGGTAAAAATTACAGGTTTTGCTACAGTTTTTAATGCCACTGTTTGCGTTTTTAAGTTATTAAAATTATTTTTGCAGCCATTTGAGCTAAGGAAATAGGCAAAATACTCACTTTAGGTAGACCCTATTAAAGTCTTAGGGCTAGCATTTTCCAGAGTATGTTCTTTAGACTATTATCGTGCTATGAGATCTTAGTAGTTGTATCTCTAAGAAAAGGTTTTGTTTTCAAGTAAATTTGAGTGTCTCTGTGTGTGTGTGTGTGTGTGTGTGTGTTAACTGGGGTTTGAAGCTAGGACCTTACTCATGCTAGCACCATAGGCAGATGGTCTACTGAAAAAAATTCTTAATACTTTGCTCTTGAATAAACAGAGACCAGTTTAACTTAGTAAATAAAATCTTAGATAAGGACTATAGTAAAGAATCTTGTCTGTAGCCACTGTACCATAGCAACCGATCCTGCCTGATCGGGGAGCTAAGCAGGGTCAGCCTGGTTAGTCCTTGGATGGGAGACTACCTGGGAATATCAGGTGCTGCAGGCTAGGGAGAAGGACCTAACAATCCACTTCCAAAACCATGTGCCATTGAAAACCCTATGAGTAGCAGAAAAACACTGACATAGTGCCAGGCATGGCAGTGTTGGGGAGTGTTTTGTTGTGTTGTACAGAGAGTTGCTGTGAGTCAGACCTGACTCATTGCCCCCTAACAACAACAACAAAGAACTCTTGGTTCACTGTTTAAACTCAGTGTTTCCTAAAGTAATTTGATGAAATACCTTTTCTTTGCCTGCAAATATTTCTGAATGTCTCTCTGGAAATGGTTTTCAAGAAAACAGTTTGGGAAATACTAGTCTATTAATTGGATACAAGCAGCTGTCAGTGGACCACCTGGTAATTTCTCAGCCCCATCACAGACCAATTTGAATAATAATCTCCCAAAGGCACAGAAATATGCATTTTTAAAGACAAAATTCATAAATAATGGTGATGCCAACTTTGGAAGCCACCATGATATTAAATTGTAATAATCATACGTTTTGTTGAGAGCTTTCCTTTGACTAAAATCAATAATTATTGGGGATTATGCCTGAACATTATGCCTATGCTTCAAATTGCTACTAAATTTTGATGAGATTTTGTTTTGCTTACTCAGGAAGTATTAAAAAATATTTTCTAATTCCATGAATTCATTCCATGAACATAAAACCAATCTTAATAATACGGTTCCTCACTTTGACCCATGTCAATGTAGAATCTTTCTTCCTTTACTCATTGGAACTTTAGTATGATTAAATACATATTGCATCACAAATGTATGTTAATATGGGAATCTGTTCATTTTAATTAATGAAAAATTTAGACATTCATTTTACTAATGTGTGTAGTCTCCTGGTTACTGATAAGAATAGTAATGCTAACATTATAATTTAGTTACCAGTATGTAACTGTTAGCCATTGTCAGTTACTCCATTTGGACTTGCTTGCTCAGTACAATAAAAGCATAACTTTATGATATATATATAACTAATTAATATGAAAGTTTACTAGTTATAGTTTTTTATGTCACATATAAATATCTCCGTTTCTAAGCTATAATTGTTTTGTGTTTTTGTTAGGTGACTTTTAGACTGATAATATATTTTCAAAATTCTAACACTGAAAGAAATTATTTTGCTTCACATAGTTCATGGGTATCTATATATTTGTCTTCAATAAACCCATCTTCATCTATTACAAATGAATGTAACTGTTCAAATATTACTGTAGTGTCTTTGTAGTTTGTATCTGGTACCTGTGAAAAAGTACTTAAATTTCCAGTGAAACCATCTTCACAGGTTTCTGTTTCATGCTCTTCTAGGCGATGATGGTTGTAACTAAGCAGAAAATTATACCATATTGGGCATTTGGTAGCAAGAAGGATGAGGAGGGAAGTTATCAGTACAATGACAACAACACCAACCAGAAAAGCCCAACTCTTTCCAAGAGGTTCATGTTCTTAAATGGAAGAATGAGAAAGAGATTGTTAAATTGGCAAAAATAAAATAACCATAATCATGTCTTATTATTCTCTAGTGTTGGTATTAGAAATGAACATCCACTATCGTTTTCTTTTGGTAAACCTTATAAATACACTAAAGAAAAGATATTTCCTAATGTGGCGAAAGAATACCTTTTTCCAAATAACAAAGGTTGAACATCTCTAAATTTAAAATCCAAAATGCTCCCAGATCTGAATCTTTTTGAGCACCAGCATGATTCTACGAGTGCAGAATTCTACCTCTGACCCTCATGTGGCAGGTCACAGTCAAAACACAGGTGCACTAAAAATATTGTATAAAATTGTCTTTAGGCTATAGGTATAGGTGTTTTTGAAACAAATGAATTTCATATTTAGACTTGGCTTCCCTCTTAGGTGCCATCTAGTTGAGTCTAACTTATAGCAACCTTCAGGGTTTTCAATGACTGATTGTTTTCAGGACCATTTCAGGAATGGGCCACATCCTTCTCCCATTTTTGCAGTGCTGGAGATCGAACCCAGAGAGGGCAGAGCAGCACTGTACCAACTGAGCTAAACCCCAGTCTCTTCCTCTTGTTATGAGTATGCAAATACACCAAACTACAAAAAAATATTGAAATCCAGGACATTTCTGGTTCCAGATATTTTAGATAAGGGATACTCAGCCTGTACCTATCTTTGCAGATATTGTTACCCATTAATAAAGACCATTATTGGCTTATACTAGTTATGAATTATGTCTTGACTATTTAAAATGAAGGCTCAAGAAGTTCAATAATGCACAGTATCATTTGGATGATAACTAGTAGTCTAAGTTGGATTCCCAATATTTTGTAAATCTTTTGTTGAGATAAGGACTTGTTCTTTCATATTGTTCAGATAAATTAAGAATGGAGAAAGATAAATCTGCATAAGTTTTTTAACATGATAGCTTCATAGCTATCATAGCAAAAACAGTACCTTACCTGAATTCCTTGTTAAGTTGTTTAAAGAGCCATTAAAAGTTGAATTGCTGATTGACTGAAAATGAATATAAAGATCTTCAGTTATGGGTGAAATAAATTTTGAATGGCATTCGGCTGTGAAAGGCACTGTTTTGATGTTGTAGCACTTCAGGTTATCTGGGTACCTACACATGGTGATGTTCTCATTTTCTGTAAATAAGAGGGAATAAATTAAGACTTATAGAGAATAAGAATGGTTAACATTTATAATTATTTTTATCTTGAATTTTTGACAATTCATTATTAAGGATATTCTAAGAAAGAAACTTACTTGCATAGCAACACAGAGATAATGCACATTCCTGTTATTTTATAACTTAAAATGCTGTATCTGTTGTTTAATTTGTTTGTGTTAGTAAAGATTATATCATGAAATTATATTTACAATCTGGATCTCAAGCAGAGCATAGTTCATAGTTTGCAGTTAACAAAGAAAGGTACTTGTTTCTACCTACTCTGTGTCCAGATATACCAAGAATATACAAGAAGTACTTAAAGCAGAAAAATTAGTCTTAAGTATTAACTCTGAAAACTTAATACATGAAGTGATAGCGTCATCTCACATATATAGAACATTTAAATTTCTTTTTTCCCCCCTGGGGTGAAGGAAGAGCACCACCTATTTAGCAATTACTTTTTAATGTTTCTTCCTCTTCTGACAGAAGTAGTTTCTTCTCTCTCTCTTCCCCTTTTTCATCTCCCCCTTCATTACCCCTCTCTAAATTTTTTTTCCCATGATGGAGATTAAACCCAGAGCTTCATACATGCTAGGCAAGTATTGCACCACTGAACTACATCCCCAGCCCAATAGTTTCCTTTTTATAAAAAACATGAAATGCAGCGCTTTTCACAATAGCAAAGATATGGAATCAACCAAAGTGCCCTTCAACAGAAGAATGGATAAAAAAACTATGGTATATATACACAATGGAATACTATTCAGCAATCAAGAAAAATGGAATAGGGTCATTCGCAGCAAAATGGATGGAATTAGAGAAAATTATTTTAAGTGAACGAACACAAGCTCAGAAAG
>VMDO01007564.1:70812-90507 GCA_007922755.1 Pedetes capensis | reverse complement strand
GAGGAGGCAACTCTTCCCCAGTAGTCTTTTGAGTGCCTTCCAACCTGGGGGCCTCATTTTCCGGCACTATATCTGACAGTGTTTCTTTGCTATCCATAGGGTTTTCAATGGCTAGTTGTTTCGGGAGTGGCTCGCCAGGTCCTACTCCCTAGTCTGTCTTAGTCTGGAAGCTCAGCTGAAAACCTGTCCACCATGGGTAACCTTGCTCATATCTGAGGTACCAGTGGCAGAGCTCTCAACCTCATTGCAACACACAAGCCCCCACAGTGCGGCAAACTGACAGACGTGGGGGGTAGCAACTAACTTAGACAACTCAGATGCAAACTCCTATACTGCCATAGTGGAAGCTGAGTAGCACTCTAACTTATTCCAAGAGATACTCAAAAGGCTCAGGAATGGGTAGCTCCAAGGACCTCCAGAATTGAATGCATGTGCCTTTGTGAGTGTACATGTGTGGGTGTGTGTATGTTAAGACTGGTTGAAAGCTGTTTGAGAAGTACTGAGTTCCAGAGCTCTTCTCCTCACCCTAATTTACTAAGTAACTACCCTTCTTCACTCCCAGAGAAATCTGCAGGTTTATCTTGGTCCTGGGTCTCTGACATAGGGGACAGCATACACATTCAAGAGCATAGATATTGTGCTAAACCAGGGGCCTGAGGGGCCCCACACTGAGGCCCACTGTCTTCTGCCTCCTTTCAGGGACCCAAACACTGGCAGCCAGCCATCCCTTCTCCTTTTTGGAAGAAGACTGGCAGTTTCTTTGCAGAAATCTTACTAGCTCAAGAGGAAAGATTTGAAGACCCAGATAGCTGGGGAATTCCCTGGGCAAATAGCCCCTACCAGATACTCCACCACACAGAGCTTCCAGGCAGTTCTCGTGAGAGGTATTTTCCTTTGCTCCTCCACATCCCCTTTCTGCCTGGCCGTGTGCACTAGCAGGATCGCAGACGTGGACCACATGAGCAGGACCCACACCTGTGGTTGGTCTGGTCCACATGGAGCCCAGGAAGAGGGCAAGGGAGGGAAGAGAGTGAGAGCAGGGTGTCTGTTCCTCTGGTTTCTCTCCTGTGGGTCACTTGGGCTGCTGTGTCTCTCAACCGAAGGTCACAGCTCCCTTAGACTCTATCTTTGTATAAGGCCATTTTGTAGATAAATCTTCTTGAAATCATCCCAATGTAAGTAAACCATATGTTCACTGTTGGGACCTAACTATATCATATAGTTCCCTTCTCATATATGATCAGAGTCAATGATCACAGACAGCTGAAACAAAAACAAAAACAAAACAAAACAAAGAAAAACACCTTCCAGCACGGAAACTAAAAACAAATTAATACAAAGCAGAATGAAAAGCAATATGCAGAACAGATTTTTTAAGAAGAAAACTTCCCTCTAAAAGCCTCACCAATATCCTCTGGGAGACACTAGAAGACATTGCACTCATGAAACAAATGTGAGATGTTATTTAAAAAGAGGGAGACTACCAGGCAGGGGAGCGCACACCTGTAATGTCAGCACTCTGAAGTAGCAGATGGCAGGATCAAGGGTTTGAGACCAGCCTGGGGGAGACCTGTCCCCCCACCAAAAAAATTCAGAGATCTGAAAAAGAATTCTTAAAATTATAGGCACAATAGGCAAAATCAAAATCTCAAACTCAACAAAAAAAAGTTGAAAAATAAAGTTAAAGATACCTCCCAAGCCAAGCATTATGGCACACACCTGTAATCCCAGTACTGGGAAGCCTGAGGCAGGAGGATCACAAACAAGTTCAAGGCCAGTATGTGCTATATAGGGTGTTCCAGACCAACAATGGAGCAAAAAACAGACAAAGAAACAGAATATTAAAAGGGAAAGATAAGAATATTAGATAAATAGCCCAAGTACACTATTTGTGTGGAGGTTTTGGGGGTTTTTGTTTTGTTTTTATTTTTGTTTTGTGGTACTTGGGGATTGAGCCCAAGGCCTTATACATACTTTATAAGTGTTCTAACACTGGGCTGTACCTCCAAGCCCATTTTTCACTTCTTATTTTGAGACAGGGTTTCACTGAGTTACACAGGCTACCTCTGGTCCCAAACTTTCGATCCTCATGCCTCAGCCATCCGAGTTGCTGTGATTACAAGCACGCATCACCACACCTGGCTCACTATTTGGACACTATTTGGACGATTGGTGAGAAAAGAGAAAAGTATAGAGGAAGAAATCATTTAAATAATTCAAGATTTCTCAGAGCTAAAAAATATGAGTTTCCGGAGCAAAGGAACTGGGGAGTGCCCAGAACAAGGGGCAAATCTAGGTCTACACCAATGGGACACAGGAGGCAAAGAAAGATTTTACAAACTATCAGAGGGAGAGAAAAAATAATCACCACAAGAAGCAACGTACCAGTTTCCAGTTTGTTTCTCAGCTCCAAATTCATTGCTTAAAACCCTTTCAGTGAGAAAGGGTTGAATCTTTTTAATTTTATTTTATTATTATTCTTTTAAGACAGTGTCTCACAATGTAGCCCAGGCTGTCCTCAAACTTGATTGTCCTGCCTCAGCCTCCCAAGTGGTGGGATTATAAGTGAGTGCCACTGCACCCAACAAGGGTGAAATTCTTTTAAGCACTTCATTTCTTCTCTATAATGAGCATGATGTTGTTGTTGTTGTTGTTGTTGTTGCTGCTGCTGCTGCTGCTGCTATTATTGTTGTTAGGTGCTGTCAAGTCAGGTCTGACTCATAGTGACCCTGTGTACAACAGAATGAAACACTCCCTGATTCTATGCCAGGCACACAATCTTTTTTACGTTTGAGCACACTGTTGCAGACACTATATCAATCCATCTAGGTGAGGGTCTTCCTTTTTGTTGTTGTTGACCTGCTACTCTCCCAAACATGATGTCCTTCTCCAGGGATTGGTCCCTCCTGACAACATGCCCAACATACATAAGATGCAATCTAGCCATCCTTGCTTCCAAGGAGTACTCTGGTTGCACGTCTTCTAGGACAGATCTGTTGGTTCTTTTGGCAAACCATGGTATATTCAATATTCATCTCCAGCACCATAATTCAAAAGCACCAATCATTCTCTTATCTCCTTTATTCTATGTCCAGCTTCCACAACCATATGATGCAATTGAAAACACCATGGCTTGAGTCAGGCATGCCTCCCCCTTCAATGTGACATCTTTACTTTTCAACTCTGAGCTTGATGTTAAAGCATGGGAGGAACACTGCAGGAGGAGGAAGGGGCTTTTCCTGCTCATCTCAGCAGTTGCACCCATGGTCAGAGGTGTAGGGAAAGCTTATCCTGCAGGGATCTGCCCCAGACTTGCACCCTGCTGGCCCACCTGATGCTTCAAAACTTCTGACATGGACATTGTACACTCCAGACCCACCAATCCAGCACCTCATTCCCCCTGCTTGGCAATCACCTGCTCTGGCTCACTTGTGCCCGGAACCATTACTCCCTGCTTTCTCAGTAACTACAGATTAGCTCAAGCCCATAAATCAGCAAACTTCTCTGCCAACCACTGGGCTATACCTACACCTTCTCCAGTGAAGTCTGAACCCCTGATTTGGAGCAGGACTCCTTCCAAATACATTCTTTTGGATATCACCCTCAGCTATGGAGTACAACATAGAGTGCTGGGGCTAACGTTACAGCTCAGTGGTAGAGTATTTGCCTAGTGTGTGTGAAATCCTGGATTAGATTCCCCAGCACCACAAAAAAAATGTTAAGGGAATTATCTTATATATGTAGCTATTCTTTTATAATCATTTAGGACTTCTGTATATCGAACTCTTTGTTTAAATCACTGCATAATTCTGTCTCCTGATTGAACCCAGACTGACACAATCAACAATCAGAATGGCTTGGTGTCAACGGCAGCAAAGGAAAGAGAAAAGAAGGAAGGAAAGAAGGAAGAAAGGAAGGAAGGAAGGAAGGAAGACAAAGAAGAAGAAAAAGAAAGAAAGGGAAAAAGAGAAAGAAAAATAAAGAGAAAGGAAAGAAGGAAGGAAGGAAGATGAAAGCAAGCAAGCAAGGTGCCATTTTGGTGGTGGCTCACACCTGTACTCCCAGCACTCAAGAGGCCAAGGCAGGAGGATCACAAGTTCGAGGCCAGCCTGGGCTACATAGTAAGACTTTGTCTTAAAAACACAAAGGAAAAAGGTTTTTTGATGGGTCTGGGTGTATAGTTCAGTGGTAGAGGGTTTGCATAGCATGTAGGGGCCCTGGGTTCAATCCCCAGATTTAAAAATAAAAATCATGACAATAAAGTGTTTTCAGCCTAGAATTCTATACACAGCCCAAACATGAATCAAACACATGAGGAGAATAAAGACAATTTAAATAAACTCCTGAGTGTTTGGCACATCATACATGCATGTGGTCAATAAGAGAAGAGGCCTCAGGATTTTTTGTTTGTTTTATTTTGTTTTGAGACAGGTCTCCCTGGGTAGCCTAGGCTGGCCTGGAACTCACATCAATCCTCCTGCCTCAGCCTCCTCAGTGTTGGGATTACAGGTGTGAGCCACCACTATGCCCTGTGAGGGCTTTGGATTTGTAAGGAGGCCAAAGCAGCAGCAGAGACTCTCAGGGCCACCTGGGTGAGGGGAGATAATCAGTTCTGGCAGGAAGAGCAGGCCTGCGCCTACCTGTGTCCAGAAGTGCCTTCTGTCTGCAGCTACAATCTCTACCAAGCAAGCAATCACTTCCTCCCTGCTTTCAGAATCAGGCTCTTTCCCCTAGACAAGCTGAGCTGTGGTTTATGAGCTGCCAGGCTCAGGGACTTTCCAGTGCCTTCCTTTGCCCTCCCTGTCCCACCCTCTCTGCCCTCAGGGTTCCCAAGTTAAACATTGAGATGCACACTTCCCCATCCAGGCACCATGCCCATCCACTTCCTGGAACCCCAGCCCCAATAAGTGACAAAAAGGAGGAGAGGGGCAGGACTCTAGATGAGTTGAATACTTGAGAAATGAACAAATTGGAAGTTGGCCATATTATTATCTTTGAGCTGTAGAAAGGGTAGTACGGAAACAATGACCCCCAAACCATTGGGTTGGGGTGGGGCAGGCTATACTCTAAAAACCCCTTGGGACTTTGACTAATACCCAGAATGAAGCTGAATTCCCTTACAGAGAAAAGAGTTCTCCAGAAATCACCCCTGCTTTTCTCTCCTGCCTCATCTCTTCCCTCTCTCTTCTTGCCCTGTGGGCTCCAGCCACAGCAATGTTCTTGCAGACATTGACTTAATATGGACAAGCTGGGCTCTTAGGCCGGACCCCATGCTTAGAAGGCCCTGAATATTACACACACACACACACACACACACACACACACACTTAATACATTCAGCGCTTGTGATCTTGGGATCAGGTGCTTTTTGCTGTCACAGAGCAACCCGTTACCCTAACCATACACTTATCTGCTCACAGAAGTGCTGGTCCTTGTGACTAGACATTGACACACTGCCCCTCTCTGTATTGGAGCAGACACAGTGGTTGATGGGCTCGACCTCACTCTAGTGATGAGCCCAAGGGATGGGCCCAAGAGCAACCGAGCCAGTGAAGGGACACCCCCTCCCCACCTTACCCCCAACTCCACTTAACACATACAAACAGGGCACAGACCCACCATGGTTAGCACGTATGGCTCATGGAGGCCACCTGGTTCGCTCTGAAGACAGACTTGGCAGATGACAGCAGAGACACCCCCTTTCTCGGGCTCTGGGTTGTGCTAAGTGCAGAAATGAGGCCTGGGAATGATGTGGTCATTTTGCTACTCTAAGAGGAGCTAAACTTGGAACATTGCAACCTGGCACCCCCATAACCAATTGTGTACACCATGAGCTGGTGAATCTCACAAATGTAGAAGAAGCCAGACTCAGGTAGAGCACTTGCCTAGCATGCATGAGGCCCTGGGCTCAATCCCAGCATCACAAAAAATGTAAAAAGAAGCCAGACACAAGGTAGTGCGTACTACATGATTCTTTCTGTATAAGTAGAGAAATGATCTGTATTGTTGTGGGCCATGATAGATGTTCACTTTGGGGAGGTGGAGGCAGTATCCGGAACAAGGTACATGGAGTATGTAAACAGTTGACTCATTAGAGTTATTTCCAGGTATTTGGTGCTATCAGGGCTCTTTTTGTTCCCCCATACTGAGAGGTTGAACCCAGGGCCTTGCACATGCTAGGCAAGTGTTCTACCAGTGAGCTGCATGCTAGCTTCTTTCTAATTTTTTATTTTGTGACAAAATCTCACTAAATTGTACAGGCTGCCTCTGGCCTTGAACCTGCGACCTTTCCTCCTCCTCCCAACTCTCTGGGATTACAGATGTGCACCATGGAACTTTTTATAGAAGATATTTTAATTCTTTACATCTATTTACTTACTTATTTATTTACTTATTTATTTATTTGTTTATTTATTTATTTTTGAGACAAAGACCCAGGCTGGCCTAGAACTTGCAATCCTCCTGCCTCAGCCTCCTGGTTTATAAACTTCATACTGAAATACTTTATACATAGTCATGAAGTGTATTAATCTTAGCTCTACAGTTCAATGAATTTTTGCATAAGTGCCTATCAATGAAAGCTGCATCCAGATCCACAGAGAGAGCACTTCTATATCTAATCAAGATATCTTGCTGGGCCTAGTGGCGCATGCCTATAATCCCATCGATTTGGGAGGCAGAGGCAAGAGGATCACAGATTCAAGGCCAGATGCAGCCTGTGAAATCCTGTCTCAATTTTTTAAATAATGGTGGGGAGAGTAGGGGTGCAAGTCAGTTGCAGAGTGCTTGCAAAGCATACATAAGGCTCTGGGTTCAGTCCTGCAATATCACACATACAAAAAAAAGATATCTAGAAGATCCTTTCTCCTCCCATCACATGCAAAAGTAACAACTATTCTATCATTGATTGCTTTTACCTCTTGATTTCCACATCAGTGAAGTCATACACAATGTTATCTTTCCTGTTTGGTTTATTTTGTTCAACAAAATGTGAGATTAAGTCACATTGTTGGATGTATACATAATTCTTTCTATTGCCTTATAGAATCTCATTGTGTGAATGTACAATTTAGAATTTAGAAGAATTATTCATTCTTCTGCTGATAGACACTTGGACTGCTCTGAGCTTTTGGCTATTGTGAAAAATGTTGTTGTAAACAATCTTTTTTTTTTTTTTTTTTTTTTGCAGTAATAGGGGTTGAACCCAGGGCCTCACGCTTTCGTGCTCTGCAAGTGCTGGACTACTGAGCTTCACCCCCAGCCCATTTTTTTACTTTTCCAGACAGGGTCTCACTAAATTACTCAGACTGCCTCTGGTCTTGAACTTGTGATCCTCCTTCCTCTGCCTCCCGAGCCACTGGGATTACAGGCGTGCGCCACAGCGCCCAGCTCTGCTGTAAACAATCTTGTACATGTCTTGTAATGGACATATGCTTTGTTGTTTTTGAGACAGGGTCTCACTATGTAGCCGAGGCTGGCCTTGGATTTGTGATCCTTCTGCCTCAGCCTCTTCAATGCTGGGATTACAGGTGTGCATCACTAGGCTCTGCTCCTTCCTTTACATTCTCTGTTGTTGTTGTTCTTGTTTTGTTTGTTTTGTTTTATTTTTGGTGCAGCACTAAAGGTTGAACCCAGGGCCTCCCACATGCTAGGCATGTGCTCCACCACTGAGTTGCACCTTCAGCCCTTTTTTATTTTTTATTTTGAGACAGGACCTCACTAAGTAGCATAGGCTGCCTCTGGCCTCAAATTTTCAATCCTCCAGCCTCAGCCTCCTGAGTGCTGAGATAACAGGTGTGCATCACTCTGCCCATCCCTTATTATTAAATAAATAAATAAATAAATAATAAATTAGAAAAAAAAAACAGAAGAATTCAGGCATGGTGGCACAAATCTGTAATCCCAGACCTCAGGCAGCAGAGTCAGGAAGATTTTGAGTCAGAGACTAGCCTGGGCTGGATAGTGAGATCCCATCAAAAGAAATTAAAAACAAACAAAAACAAAAAACAAACAAACAAAAACCAACAAAAGTGGCATTATTATACTTTTTTTTTTTCAGACCAAGGCCTCGTATATGCTAGGTAAGCACTCTACCACTGAGCTACACCCTAGGTTAGCAGGCTACCACTGAGCTTAAGTCTCAGTCCTTTATCCTCATCCTCCTCCTCCTCATCACCATCATCATCATCGGTGTTGGGTATTCTTTTTTTTTAATACGGTACTTGAGAGTTGAACCCAAGGCCTCACACATATATTGCAAGTGCTCTACCACTGGGCTGCACCTGCAGCCCATTTTTTTTATATATATTTTATTTGAGTCAGGGTCTCGCTAAGTTATGCAGGCTGCCTCTGGCCTCAAACTCTCAATCCTCCTGCTTCTACCTCCCAAGTCGCTGGGATTACAGGCGTGCCCAGCCCTTAGTTGGTTTTTGAGACAAGGTCTCACCATGTAGCCCTGACCTCCACTGAACTCATAATCCTCCTACCTCAGCCTCCTGAGTGCTGAGATTACAGGTGTCTGCCACTACACCTTACTTAAAATGGTAGTTTCTTAAAGACTATTTGTAACATGGAATCTGAAACCAAAATAACAAAATTTTCTTATTCTATCCACACACTAAAATCCATTGTTTTATCTTACACTTTAATAATTTTTACTGTGCAAAATTTTGTAATATCATGCATTGGTTACTTGGAAAACACTAAGCCCCTAAGGTATGAAGATTATTGACATAGTTCATCACATAGTGTCAAAAAAGTCACATTTGTTAGTACCACCACCACTCTCATCAGAAAAGTCTTTTAGGTATTTTAGGTATTGGGAGTTCTCTAAGTTCATAATGGTGATGACAATTTTCTAAAATTCTAATTTGCCCTTGAAAGCATGAATGATAAATATCTTTTTTTTTTTTTTTTTTCCTGTACTGGGGGTTGAACCCAGGGCCTTGTACTTGCATGCTTTGCAAGTGCTGGACCACTAAGCTGCACCACCAGCCCATTTGTTTACTTTTTGAGACAGGGTCTCACTAAGTTACGCAGACTGCCTCTGGTCTCCAACTTGTGATCCTCCTGCCTCTGCCTCCCAAGTCTCTGGGATTACAGGCATGCACCACCGCGCCCAGCTGAATGGCAAATATCTTGTTGTCAATCAATCTTCCATGTTAATTGGTTCCCTACAACTTGGTCGAATAGCCTCAGACTTATGAAATTAATTTTCATTCTAATGGTTTTAGGTCAGCAACCTAATATCATAAGGTTATCTGCTTTGGAACTGAAATGACCCTAGAAATCCTGAGTCTCTGGTTTCTCTTTTCATCCCTTCTTTCAGGTCTCCAAGGCTGTCATTCTCCCAGAAGACCGTCATTAGCCTGCTGCTTTTGGCAAAGGCTTTCTGGCCTGTGTGACAAGACAGCAGAAACCATTATACATTCATAATAGTTTAGCCTGATAGATTACAGTGTCTGACAATATCACAATGTCTTTGTGTGTGTGTGTGTGGTAGTACTGGGGGTTGAACCTAGGGCCTCACAAATGCTAGGCAAGCTCTGTACCACTGAGCTGCACCTTCCGCCCCTATTTATTTTTTTAATTTAAGACAGGGTCTCACTAAGTCGTGGAGGCTACCTATGGCCTCAAACTCACAATCCATCTGTGTCAGCCTCTCAAATTTCTGGGATTACAGGCGTGTACCTCCGGCCAGTTAACAATGTCTTTTTATAGAAACATTTGCTTGTTTGGTCATCCCATGTAGCAAATACAATTGTGTACATTCTCATTCTCTCTCCGCACCTCCCTGCCCCTTTTCCCAGGCACTGTGCAGCCCAGGCTGATCTCATGATCCTCCTGCCTCAGGAGGGATTACAGG
Source organism: Pedetes capensis (assembly GCA_007922755.1). Lineage (NCBI taxonomy): Eukaryota > Metazoa > Chordata > Mammalia > Rodentia > Pedetidae > Pedetes > Pedetes capensis. The sequence continues at coordinate 80,642 of VMDO01007564.1, read as the reverse complement.
CATGCACCACCATGCCAGGCCCTTGTTCTCCTAAACATTTAGTGTAAGTAGAGTAGTTTATCTGACCTGTAAATCCAGCAATGGATATTTGGAAAACTCAGATTAATTAGGCTTTCTGTGAAAAATTATACCCAAGTCTTGGATAAACAATATTATGCTAACAATATTTTCCACAGTGTAATAAAATAAGCAGAGGATAAACAGCTGTCTCCCAAGGCAGGCATGATGATACAGGCATGGTGGCACATGTTTGTATTCACAGCACTTGGGAGGCTGAAGCAGGAGGTAGAAGCCAGCCTGGGCTATATGGTGAGACCCTGTCTCAAACAACAACAAAACCTGTCTTCTAAACGGAACTAAAATTACCACATCCTTCTGTATTCCTCAGCTCTAGCAGACATAATAAAATACCACAGGTTAAGTGACTTGAACAACAGACATATTTTATATCACAGGCAGCTCCGACATTAGGGACAAACTTAAAAAATTCGAGGATGGTTCTCAAACCCCTCCCAGGGAACAGATGTCGGCTATCTTTAAAGTTTTCAAAAACAAGGAAGAACAGGCTAGGCTGAATGTGCAGGTGAGAGATGGAGCTCGTATCAATTGCTGGCCTTCACTCCAATAGCTAATCAGTCCCAAGAAAAGGGGACGACCGTCACCCGCTGTCCACTTAGGCTCTGTTTCCAATGTGGGACCACAGGCCATTGGGCAAAGTAATGTCCTAACCCTCCAACTTGGCCATGACCACAGTGAGGGAGGATGGGCCATTGGAAATGGGATTGCTTACAAACTTCTCAAAGTATGTCTGCATCCAGCCAGAGCTGCCCAGTCCCTACCCTCCTGGGACAGCCATGGAGGACTGACATGCTCCCCAGGAGTCCCAGGTAGATCTCATTATTGTGGGTAAGTCCATCTCTTTCTTACTCAACATAGGGGCTACAAACTCCTCTCATGCCAGCTTTCCAGGTAAAAATATATCTTCTCAAATCCATATTATGGGAGTTGAGGGAAAAACTTTTTCTCTCTAAAAACACCTCCATTCTCTTGCCAATTCCAAAATACGTTTTTCTTTCTTTTCTTTTCTTTATTTTATTTATTTATTTATTTATTTATTTTTATTTATTTATTTATTTATTTATTTATTTATTTTTGAGGCAGGGTCTCACCATATAGCCCAGGCTGTCCTGTAACTTGCTAAGTAGATGAGGCTGGCCTTGAACTCATGTCGATCCTCCTGCCTCAGCCTCCAGAGTGCTGGGATTACAAGCATGCACCACCATGATGGGCTTTAAAATATGCTTTTCATACATTTGTTCCTGATCATCCCACAATGCCCAGCTTCCTTACTGAGGAGAGACCTCCTATTGATTTTCAGGACAACTATACATTTAAAGCCTGTAGCTGTACCACTGTGGCGTCTGAACCCCTCAGATCTCAGAAGCTAAGTAGGGTCGGGCCTGGTTAGTACTTAGATGGGAGACCACCTGGGAACACCAGGTGCTGTAGGCTTGGGAGAAGGACCTACCAACCCACTCCCCCCACCAAAAATAATTAATTAATTAATTAATTAATTAAAAATCAGCCATTGAAAGCCCTGTAAATAGCAGAGAAGCACAATAGTGTTTCCCCTGTTGTACATAGGGGTGCTATGAGTTGGACACCAACTCAACAGCAACTAACAACAACAATATACATTTAAGAGACCATATTTCCCAGTCAGTTGCCTGCCACTGCTCTCCTCCTGTCTCTGAAGCAACACCCCTTCTCCCTACCCCTTCTTCAGACTGTTCTCTGACCTCCTCTGACCAATACTTTCTCACCAAAGTAAACCTACAATCTGGCAAACTGAGACTCCCTCAAGTGCCTCCCACCATATCGCCAACTAAATATGAATAAAGGACCCTACCCACTTTCCTGCTATGCCTCAATACCCCCTAAAATCTATCCACCTTCAAAGACTAAAACGCATCATCACTAAACTCCTCCAAAATGGGCTCCTCCGTCCTGCCTGCTCCCCATACAACACCCCCTTCCTGCCTGTCAAAAGCCCTCAGGGACATGAATATTAGTGCAAGACCTTCAGGCAATTAATATGGCAGTCCAGCCACTATACCTGGTGGTCCCAAACCTTTATGTCTTTCTATCACAAATACTTCCTAACACTTCACATTTTTCATCCTGAATCTCAAGGATGCTTTCTTTACCACACTCCTCCACCCAAACCCCCAAGATCTCATTGCCTTTATGTGGACAGACCCAGGCACCCACCCATCTGCCTGACTGACCTGAACTGTCCTACCCCAAGGTTTTCAGGATTCCCCACGCCCCTTTAGTCAAGCCCTAGCTGCAGACTTAATTTTGCTCTCTTTCTCCTCAGTCCTTAATCCTACAATATGTAGATGAGCTCCTCTGTTCCCTGAGGACCCAAACTTGGTAGACAGACACAATTCTCCTGCTCAATTTCCTGACAGACAAAGGCTATGCAGTTGTTGTTGTTGTTGCTGCTGCTGCTGCTGCTGCTGTTGTTGTTATTAGGTACTGTTGAGTCAGATCCAACTCCTAGGGACCCTATGTACAACAGATGAACCATTACCCAACAGTGTGCCATGCCTAGCACTATTGTCAGTGCTTCTCTGCTATTCTTAAGGTTTTCAATGGCTGATTGTTTTGGGGGAGCTGCCAGGTCCTTCTTCCAGACAAAGGCTATAGGGTTTCTAAATTAAAGGCACAAATAGTTCAGCCTCAAGTCACTTACTTAGGAATTACTCTTACCCTGGCATCTGATCTCATCAGATCTCAGAAGCTAAGCAGGGTCAGGCGTGGTTAGTCCTTGGATGGGAGGCTGCCTAGGAACACCAGGTGCTGTAGGCTTGGGAGAAGGGGCCAGCAGCCCACTTCCAAAACAATCACCCACTGAAAACCCTATGAATAGCAAAGAAGGACTGACAATAGTACCAGGCATGGCAGTATTGGGTAGTGTTTCATTCTGTTGTACATAGGGTCACTATGAGTCAGACCTGATTCAACGGCACCTAACAACAACTTACAGCCAACGCCCAAGCAATCACACCAGATTGCATGTCATCAATAAAACAGCTGATCCCACCTTTTCTATTGTTGCTAGGTGCCGTCAAGTTGGATCTGACTCATAGGGTACCCTAAGTATAGCACGAAGCACCAACCATTATGTCATGCACACAATCTTTTTATGTTTGAGCCCATTGTTCCAGACACTGTTTCTTCTCATTTTGAGGTGTGCCACATCAATGAAAGGAAGTCCCAGGGGCTTTACTCCAACCCTGTCACTAAGGTCAACTCTACTTTGACAAGGCCACTCTTCCCCAGTCCTTTTCTGAATGTCTTCCAGCCTGGGGGCTCATTTTCTGGCACTATATTTGGCAGTGCTTCTTTGCTGCTCATAGGGTTTTCAATGGCTGTTTCAGGAGCAGGCTGTCGGGTCCTTCTCCCTTGTCTGTCATAGTCTGAAAGCTCAGCTGAAACCTGTCCACTATGGGTGGCCCTGTTGGTATCAGAGATACCAGTGGCATAGCTTTCAGCATCACAGCAACACACAAGCTCCCATAGCACATCAAGCTGACCAGCATGTGAGGGATCTCCCCTTCTACAAAGGGTGAAAGTCTTTCCTTTCTGAGACTAGCTTGTTTCCTTAGAATTTAGATTCCAAATGTGCCCTCCTGGCTCAACCACTATAACAAGTTGCAAAAGGAGACCATAATGAACCCACAGACCTCACCAGGCCTGTAACATACCCTTTAAAGCCCTCTAACAAGCCCTTATACAGGCCCCTGCCCTGGGACTCCTAGACCCAAATAAACCCTTCATCCTATACCCACTAAGAAAAGTAATTTGGCTCTGGGATACCTGGGGCAGAAACAGGGCCGCTCCTTTCAACCCATAGCCTACCTGTCTAAACAGTTAGACTCCACCACTCACAGGTGGATCCCCTTGCCTAAAGGCACTCGTGGCTGCAGCCTACCTAATGAGGGAAACATTCAAATTTACTCTTCTTGTTGTTAGGTGCTGTCAGGTCAGGTCCCCCTCAGAGCGACCCTATGTACCACAGAATGAAACACCCCGACTCTGGGCCATGCCTAACACTATGTCAGTGCTTCTCTGCTCTTCATAGTGTTTTCAGTGGGTATTTGGGGATTGTTTCAGGAACGGGCTGTCAGGTCCTTCTCTCATAAACTTATTCTAGGTGGGGAAATTACAGTATATTCCTCCCATAACCTCCAGGAACTTGTCTTCAATAAGATACAACCTTTCCTCCCCCCTCACTTCAGGAGCGCCATGTCTTATTCATAACAAACCCCAAAGTTAACCTGGGACCCCCAACCCACCTAAACCCTGCTTCCCTCCTCCCTTCCCATGACCAAGACCCTTCCAATGATCGTGAGGAAATAATTCTCCTCCACAACCAAGCCCTCCCCAACAAACATGATACCTCCCTCCCATCTCCTACCAAAACCTGGTTCATTAATGGGAGCTCAGTTACCTCCAATGGCCACAAAATGGCAGCCTATGCTATCATCCCTTTCCCACCTTCTATAATAGAAACAACTCCCTCCCCAAGGGCACCTATTCTCAGAAGGCTGAACTCATTGCTCTGAGCAGGGCACTACTACTTGCCCAAAAGGATCCCATTAATATCTACACAGAGTCCAGATATGTTTACTATATTATGCACTACTGAGCAGCTATCTGGGCTGAAAAAGAGTTCCTCACAACTAAAGTTTCCCCAATCATCAATGGACTCCAAACACATAAACTCTTACAAGCTTCCCACCAGACCTCTAAAGTTTCAGTCCTTCATTGAAAAGATCACCAAGACTCCACTGACCTAATTTCTACAGGAAACAACTTGGCTGGCACAATAGCCAAGGCCACTGCAACCCAGATGCCCCCTCTCTCCCACCAGTGCCCCATTTTTTCCTTCCTTACAGCCCTTATTACACACTCTAAGAAACACACTGTTGGACCTTGCTTGCTGCGCCAAGTGTCCAATCAGCCCGTGGATTATGCCAATTGTGGAACCCGAGCTGGGCTCCTCAGCCACGGAGGGATGCTTGAGGCCCACAGAGAAACAAAAACATGCTCAAGGAGCCGAAGGCAGGTGTGACATGCTTTATTCTAGGGCGTTCCCACTGCCCATGATCATTGCCCTCTGCATGCCCGCTCCACAGCCCATCCTTTGCATATGTCCCATCCTCTCTGCTCATCCTGTCCTCTCTGTGCATGCCCAGTGCTGGTGGAGGGGCTGTTTAAGGTGGCTAATTGCCAAGACCATTGCCCAATCACATTACAGTTACATGGGATTACATCATAGTAATATTGTGCACATGCACCAGCCTCTCTCTCCCTCTCCCTCTCTCTCTCTCTGTCTCTCTCCCTCTCTCTTTCTCTTTCTCTGTCTCTATCCTCTTTCTCCTCCCTCTCAATCTCAGTCTGTTTACATTCCAATAAGTCACCCTGACCTGGCCTAACACACACACACATACTCCCCCTTGGTCTATCACAAAACTCTGAGGGATAGTTCATAAAAAAATAATAAAATCAGCTAGGCACAGTGGCTCATGCCTATAATCCCAGTGATTTGGGGAGCAGAGGTAGGAGGATGCAGGTTCAAGGCCAGAGACAGCCTGCATAACTCAGCAAGACCCTGCCTCAAAATAAAAAATAAAAAAATGGGCTGGGGGTACACCCCAGGGGTAAAGCACTTGCAAAGTATGTGCGAGGCCCTGGGTTCAACCCCTAAGTACCACAAAAAATAAATAAATAAAATAAAATACTCCTCCCTACCTGACTGAATCCTGACCCAACTACACAACCTGATCCATGTAGGTCTCAGGCCATTAGAGGTCTTCTTCTGCCCTATCTTACCCAGCCCAAACCTCCTCTCCATACTCAGGGACATTACAAGACAATGCCACATATGCCTAACCCACAATCCCTAAGGAGGAGCACATTCCGTCCCCTCCTCACACCAAGCCCGAGGACACCTACCTACTTGGACAAAACTGGCAATTAGATTTCACTCACATGCCTTCTATCCAAAGGATCAGATACCTCCTCACTCTCACAGACACCTTCTCAGGCTGGACTGAAGCCTATCCCACCACATCTGAAAAGGCCTCAGAGGTCACTAAAGTCCTCTTACAGAATGTCATCCCCGACTTTGGGATGTCCCTAACCATCCAATCAGATAATGGTGCTGTCCTTATCTCACATATAACCCAGGGCTAACAGAGGCCCTAAACATCCCTTGGAAATTACACACTCCATATCACCCTCCATCATCAGGCAAGATAGAAAAGGCTAACCAATTACTTAAAAGTCCATCTGTCAAAACTGTCATCTGGCCTCCATATGCCTTGGACCCAGCTGTTACCCCTAGCCTTAATCTGCTTGCGGGCAATTCCTGGAAGGCCCACATCCTTTAGTCCATTTGAAGTAATGTATGGCAGATATTTCCTGCTGGGAAACTTGTCCCCTCCTAATTCCCCAGCAGGAGATTTTTTCTCTACCCTGAAACTCCTCTGGACTTTCCTTTGAAAGCACGCAGATCTTTGCTTGCCCTGATCTGATCCTGAAGACCTGTTCTCTGTAGTACAACCTAGACATCTAGTTTTAATACACAAGTATCCCGGACAGGATAAGACCTCACACACTGCCCTAATCTCCCGTTGAGAGGACCCCTCTACACCGCTTATCACCCCCACAGCTATCAGGGTCAAAAAATCCCCCCATGTGTCCCTGTTGGAGTAACTCTCCTGCGATGCTTGACAACCCTAAAAGCCCCTACAACCTTTTTCTCCATTCCTCTGCCTCTGGAGCACAATGGAAATACAGGATCCCCATCCACAGACCCATTCCCAGCCCTCAAAGCCACTGGCACAATTTTTGGAAAGAAGGACTCCAAAATACCCAGGGGAATGCTACCTGTTACCACTTCCATCCCCCTATCTCATCTATGTGGAGCTACATACTCATGACTTGTACAAGAAATGCCCCAAATATCTGGGACCCTTTATCCCTTTCAACCTCTAACAGCAGCCATCTTAGAACACTTGATACTCATGTATGACTTCATTGATTTTACCAAAACTAAATATATCACCAACCTGCAGCCATAGCACTGTGGCATCCGATCCTGTCAGATCTCAGAAGCTAAGCAGGGTCTGGCCTGGTTAGTACTTGGATGGGAGATGGCATGGGAACACGAGGTGCTGTAGGCTTGGAAGAAGGACCTGATAACCCACTCCCAAAAATAAATCCACTATTGCAAACCCTATGAACAGCAGAGAAGCAGTGACAACAGTGTTTCGTCTGTTGTACTCAGGGTTGCTATGAGTCGGATACCGACTCAACGGCACATAACAACAACAACAATATCTCACCAACTGGACCACAGATACCTGGGCTTACAAAATGATTTCTCCCCCTCCTTACAAGAAGAGGCCTGTATATTCTGGCTTTGTGGCCCTAATGCCTCCCTATGTCTTCCCACTAACTAGACTGGCATTTGTACCCTGGCCTATATATCCCTGAACATCAAGATTGCCTCTCTTGATATCTCATACCCCATATTCCTGCCCACCTGTCTCCAAGCAGAGAGGGCAATGCAACTTCTGCTCCTGCTGGCAGCCCTTGGCGTCACTGCTGGTATCAGCATCTGAGCAGCAGGATTGGGAGTAGCCATCTCTGAGGTACCCCATCTCTCATGGAACTCACCAGTGCCCTAAAGGAGACATCTCAACAAATGGAATATATCTAAGATCAGATTGATTTCCTAGCTACCATAGTCCTTCAGAATAGGAGAGAGTTAGACCTCCTGACTGCAGCTTAGGGCAAATTTGCATTCTTCTAAAGGAAAGATGCTGCTTTTTCACTAACAAGCCAAAGTTAGGATGGTACAACATGCCTTTGAGACTTGGCTACCGGACTCTAGAAAAGTGCCCACTCCTCCTTCTGGCTGTCTTCTCTCTAAAAAATAAAGGCTCTCTCTCTGACTGGGCCCACTTGTCCCAATCCTGCTCATTCTGCCGTTTGCTCCCAGAGGGAAAATTTCTACCTTGATCACAAACCAATTCCTCATGCTGACTCCAGGGACATACCAGCAAGTCCTCCTATCAATGCTTGGCTTCTCCCCATCCCCAGGACAACAGATCTCTGCCCCATTCCTATATAACAAACAAGTAAAATGCCAAGAATGAAGGGGAAAGGAGCCCCTTCTCTGACAGAGCGCTAAAGTCCTGAGATAAGAGCAGGTCAAGTGTTCCTATCTTACTACCAAACTTACTCCTTTCTCCCAGTGAGGAAACTGTTCCCACCAATACTAAGGCAAAGGCCTTGCCAATTCTATCGAGGCTTCAACCTCAAGTAGCTTGATCACAGCAGTACTGTCTCCCTCCCTTCCAAAACTGTTCTTGGTGGCCCCCCTTTTCCCATCTCTGCCTTTACTTTCCCCCAATGAACATGTTCTTCTACAGGATTCCCTTGTGTCTCTGTGCCCTCACTTCCCAGATTTGTCTATTCCCTGTAACATGGACTGTTGTGGGCAGCGGCCAAGCGGCAGCTAAAGGCACCACCTTGACAGGTTTCCTTTCCTGCTTCTCTGGAAGCACCGCTTGGCATTAGTCATGGTTCTGGCTAGTCAATGAGAATGTCTCAGCCGTTCAAGATGGTGGCCACCTCAGCCCCTGTCTCTGCTGCATGTCTCATTCCTAGACTTTGCCACCCACCCCCTCTGCTCTCTGGGTCCCTCTTTCATCACTGTTCTATGATTTCAACAGATGAAAGTAAAACATTTATTGCAGAAGACAGTAACACTAGGAGAAAAAAAATGAAGCAAACCAACACATGGTGATTAAAGCCCACACTCGCACAACCGAAGAGCCAGAAATGACAGAGACATTGGGTAACCATATGCAGATGCAGGTGACAACCACGGTGCCTCCAATGGTGACAAGGCAAAAATAAAAATAAAAAATAAAGCCAGCAACCCTTTTGGGGTACCAGAGTGTCTTGTACTTCAGAGAAGCTATAATTCATTATATAGATAGCTCCTTAAGAGTCAAGATCTTCTGTTATGTAGCACATTACTTATTTAAGGATAGATGTCTATCTATGTTTTATTGACTATGCAAAAGCATTTGATTGTGTGGATCATAACAAATTATGAATAACACTTCGGAAAATGGGAATACCAGAACACCTAATTGTGCTCATGAAAAATCTGTACATGAACCAGGAGGCAGTTGTTCGAATAGAACAGGGAAACACTGAGTGGTTTAAAGTTGAGAAAGTTGTGCGTCAGGGCTGTATACTTTCACTCTATCTCTTCAATTTATACGCTGAGCAAATAATCCGAAAAGCTGGACTTTATAAGGAAGAACGTGGCATCAAGATTGGAGGAAGACTCATTAACAACCTGCATTATGCAGATGACAGCACTTTGCTTGCTGAAAATGAAGAGGATTTAAAACATTTACTGATGAAGATCAAAGATCATAGCCTTCAATATGAGTTACAACTAAACATCAACAAAACAAAAATCCTTACGACTGGGTCAGCACGCAACTTCACAATAAATGGAGAAAAGATTGACGTTGTCCAAGATTTTGCTTTGCTTGGCTCTATAATCAACACCCATGGAAGCAGCAGTCAAGAAATCAAAAGACGCATTGCTCTAGGAAAAGCTGTGGCAAAAGATCTCTTTAGAGTATTGAAAAGCAAAGATGTCACATTGAAGACGAAGGTGCGTCTGACTCATGCCATGGTATTTTCAGTGGCATCATATGGTTGTG